>ML776862.1:598546-628458 GCA_009831015.1 Picea engelmannii | reverse complement strand
ATTTTCATTTGGAATCATCTTGTACTTGAACATTTAAGTGGGGTAAAAGGAGGTTGCCCCCTCGAAGAGGATTATTATCTGAAATTATCTCTTTTTCAAGGCGTTGAGTACTTTTCCTGAGGTTTCTATATGCTATATTGATGTTTGGTTCTTAACATGTTATGCATTGCAACATCCTTATTTGTGTAGAACAAGTAAGGGAACATTGGGTCTATTAGTGCAGGTCGCAAGCACCTTGAATTGATATATGTTAAGTCACCATATGTTTAGATGTTTGTCCGCATTCTATTCAGAATTGCAATAAATGTTTCATTTGTCTGGCACACTGTAGTATGCAATTCAAAGCATTTAATATTGTCTCTCCAGAAGTCATGTGTCATTGTTTGCATGTTAATCGTAGGTTGTTCAAATATCAAAGAATCTTGGATCAGTTGTGCCTGGTAAAGATCCCCATAGAATATCATGTCAATGTTTCCAAAGTATTTCGTGTGCACATGTTTTATGCTTCTTAGACAGTTGTCAATGGAATACAAGAAGCGACTTCCAATCAAAGATGATTCATCTATAAAGACAAGTTGGAGTTTGCCATAAACCTTAGACAACATATCTTACATTTCCTTGCTAAGTGGAAGAAACTGTGACTTGTTAAAAGGCATTAAAAATGCAGAGTGAATTGTTGTTCCACCTGCATTATATGCATATTTTCATGTGTATGCAACTATTAGGCCCTTTGGTTTCATAGGATCAGAGGAATTGTTTGAATCATAGATTCGTATAAGCATTTACAACAATGCTTTCGCTACAAATTTCTTGCCTGTTCCTGCTCCACTTGTAAGGAACAAGTGGACAGGAGTGTCCATGTTCAAGCATTTTTTAAGCGCAATGTCCTTTAGAATTCTTTGATGTTCTCGATTCAATAGACGTCTTATTCTGTGGTATTCATTATTTTCAATAAGGAAAGGATGTTTTGTGACTTGAAAACTAAGATTGATACATTTTTCACTGCCACCTTCTCGAGGACGAGGAAAATACACTTTCAAGTCATGGGACTCGTAGGGAGTTCTGGCTGTTTTTCGGTTTGTGATTGTCTCATCAAGATTGTCAGGGTTTTTTAGCTCATTAATTGCAATTTCTAGAACAACCCATGTTGGATTAACATTGTAAGTAAATCTAGCTTCATTGATTTGCACTATAGTCTCAAAGGAAACATATGCAGCTTCCCATGTAGAGAAGTTGTGTTTTAATGTCTCTTCGTTTTCATCAAACAGAACGTATAGCAGCAGTTTTTCTCTACAATAGTTTTCATAGTCAGAATGTTTATTGTAATTGACAAACCTTATCACAGAGGTTTTTTTTTCTTTTTGATATGGGCGCACCATTTTTTTTGTAATGTGATACGAATTCTGCTAAGAAGATATGCCTAATAGGAGATGGGCGTTGGAGGTAAGAATCAATAATAAAGCAACATAGAACGTCTTATGAATTATCAGGCTCTTGTTCTAGCAAAAACGGGGGTTTAAGCACAAATATGTGTTTCTCAAGTGGAAATGTGTTTATGAAGACACATTTTCTTGAACTAAAATTGAGGGGCAGGGAAAGTGCAATGTGGACTACTTGTTGAGCAGACAGTTGTTGAAGCTTAAGCAATGCATTGCCAAGCGTACATATCATTTGTATGGCATCAATATGACTACTTTCACGTTCTTTGCCTATTCTTTTGAATGCACTTTTCATAGATTTGTCAACCTTTTTCATATACGAGGTGGGTAAAATCATGAAGACGGGTTACACTTTTGCTTGTTTTATGAGAAAAAAAATTGTATTTTCACAATTTCTTCAACTTCCTGCATACAAAAGTATTTTTTTTATGTATAATTTCACTTTACAGTAAAAACAAAACTTGTGAATAATTTTGTTATCTTTCCAATGAGTATTTTTCAAATTTTTTTTATCACGATTTGATATGTCAATTTGACAATTGTTTAACAATATATTCTTTAAACATGAAAGGAATGATAATGAGTAACTTTTTTCTACAACAATGTATCTATTATTAAACTTATGTTTTTAAGAAATGAAATATACTGCAACAATCTATAGAGACTCTATTTTATTATGACTATAATTTTGAATGTAACGGATGAACATTATAATTTCTAGAATTGTTTTAAGTTGACCAAGCTGAAAACATTGCAAATTTTAAACACATGTTTTTCTACACCTTGTATCTATCTTAATTTTTACTTAAAACTAAAATCTAAATATACCCTTTTGAAAAGAACAGTTTAAGGATTATGAATATATTTTTTTCTAAATTTTTCATTGTATATTTTTATAGATACTGATATTTCATTTCAGTGAATCATAATGTCTGCTGGAAATATTATGCAATGATTTTTTTTWAAAATAAAATAAAATTAGGTAAAAATGAAGAAAATGAAAACAAATTATAGGAATTGAAAKTAGATTCAATTTTGGAAATGCTGGTGTCATTTTCGAAACCAAATCTTGTGTATTTGCAGGAGTCTGCAACCTCCAAAGTTCATGTAAGCTTGGAGGAATTCTCTGGTTTTTTAATACAGTCCCAATTTTTAGTTTTCGACCGAAATAATATTTCGGCCGAAAGGTTTATTTTTAATGGATTCTATTAAAAATAAACCTTTCAGCCGAAATATGCTTACCATAGGAAAAAAAATCATCTTGTACACAATTATCGAGGGCACCGTCAGGGTGTCATTCGATTTAACATGCAAAGTTTCGGTCGAAAAATCCTATCTTTCGGTCGAAATAAAAAAGAGTTCGGCCGAAAAAATGTCGCGAGGAAATTTGGAGACCCGATTATCACAAAAGTGTTACCCAGCTTCATGATTTTACCCAGGTACAGTACTATGCTACAACATATGCATTGAGGACGTACTGTGCATCTGTATTTGCATTCCACATAACTGGCATGTCCTTGGAGAAATTGTTGTTCCAAATATGGGAAATTTTTTGTTTAAGGAAAACTATTGGTTGTTTAAGCGTACATTGTATGGCTTGGATGTACTCATCTTCTGATAGATTTAGCTCTGCCAAGAAGTCATCGAATCTCATCAACTCGTCAAACTCTCCTTGTTCTAGAAATGTGAACAAGGATTTAGATTTCTCAACAACAACACTGTCCTCTAAACTAAGTGGCTCTATGATTCTTGTTGCTCTCATTGGCGACACATGAAAGTTGTATCTACAATGCGATTTTTTTCGTTTTCTACAACTTCTTCTATGATAATGTCTATGAACTTTGGCAAGTTCCGGATCCAAATGATTTGTGTTGCATGTTATGTATTTGTCCACAAATCGCTCGATATGTGAATTGTTGTCAGCTCCATAGACTGGTGCACCCTCTATTCACAAGAGTGTGCGGTCATGTTCATTCCCCCTATTCTAGAATTCAGTCACAAAAAAGTAGTCTGATATTTTTCCGAAAAATGTTTCATCATGGCATATCAATTGTCTCAAAGCATTTATTTTATGTCTATAGTAGCGAGTACATGTCACTGGGTCTTTTCTTATGAGGTAGTCAATGTCATTATTTTCCAGTGTATCGGTTTGTTTTTTACATTTCCTGTTCCTATGCAAGTCAGATAGGATAGCCACCAATGGATCCCATCAATAMTCTGCACTTGTAAATGTAATGAAAAATGTTGGCGGGCCCAATTGTCGGATCATTTCAAAAATGGTTTTCTTGTTTTGTTGCAAATAGTCAGGAGAGATGAAAATGTTTTTGAAATCTATGTATCCAATATCAGATTTCATAATTTTTTCTAGGTTTACTTTGTACTTGACATCCTTGGCCAACAAAATTCTTCCTTGTAATTGGCCTTTTCTTATTTGGACCCACATGCAAGACAGAACTTGCTCTATTATTATGCACATTGTTTTGAAAAACAAATTTGTTGTGTGACAGGAGAAGTCACCGCTTGAATGTAGCAGCTCCCATCGAACTATTTTATGATAAATGAATCATTTTGTAATGTCAGTGGGACATGGATCTCCATAGAAGAGTGTTGGGATGTTCATTTCCTCAGTGAATCTGTCCTTGAATATTCCAAGTGGACGTTTCCCCTCAGTAGGTGCAATTTCGACAATCTTGTCTTGCAAGTCATGAATGCACTGTGAATCAGTGAATCCATGCACCAATGTCTCAGCAGGTGTTTCATCCTCCGATTCATCACTTGTATCAAATTCACTAGCATTTTTTAGAGTCTCTTTAGAGTGGTCATCCTCTTCTCCAAGAACATTGTTCCAGTTCTCATTTATACAAATGTTTTGTGCTTTGTACAGTGCCCTGGAACATAATTCCTTTAATGCTTTCATAACAGCATGCACACGCACTTTTCCAGTCTGATATGCATTTTTGCATCGCAAGCATCTTTTGAGAGCCACAACAATTATCATTGTATCGATAATGAATTGTAGCAAGGATTTTTGCACAACATCTAGCTAAACAGGCACATTAATAATTGATCTCGTTAAGCCCATATGGGGTCGTTTATAGCCCCAAGACCTGATTTGTGCAAATGAAATTCACAGAGACACAAGTATCTCTTCAAGTTCTGTAAGTGCACTTACATATGGTAGAGGTTTATTACATATTATTTGGTCAAGGGTTGCAAATTGTGGTAGTTTTCCATTTTCAAGCGAACGTTTGCATGGAAGACAAATTTTGCCACTGGAAAAAATTTTATCATGTGTTGTCAAGCGGAGGTATTATGCTTCCAAATCAGGCATGAAAGACTTACTATTTTTTGCGAAATTCAACTGATCGAAAATTGCACATGCAATGGAAGGAGTGATTTTTATTTGTTTCATGTAGGTCTGTCTTGCATCTTTCTTTCGCAGGGAAGTATGGGTAGAAAGTGTTTGTTGGTTTTCATTGGTAGCAATGCACAGTGTTTCTTCTAGCCCAAGAAATGTGATTTTTTCCTCTCGGGCAGTTGCATGACCATGTGGGATATGCGACCATACTTGTTTCTATTATGTTGTGCACGAAAAAAAAAAATTAGATTGTGATATGTCAGTTTCTCTCTAAAAGGAACCGTAGAAATGTATTTTTTTCTCTCGTGCATGACCTTTTTCAAGTTGTGGTAACTTAGTCTACGTTTCTTGTTCAAGGGAAGGATGACCTGATGAAAACTGGGATGAACTTCACTCTGATTAAATAGCATGCGATGCTTATGCACATTCGATGTGGTTTGGCTACCATTGACATTGGACACTGGAACGACAGTATTTCCTATACCACCAATGTTTGTTTCTCTCTTATGCATGAACTTTTCCAGGTTGTGATAACTTAGTCTATGTTTTTTGTTTAAGCCTTGTATGGCCTCATCCCAACTGGGACGAATTTCATGCATGACTTTTTTCAAGTTGTGATAACTTAGCCTACATTTGTTTTTAAGCCCTGTATGGCCTTATCACAACTGGGAGGAGTTTCATTCTCATTAAAAAGTATTCCGCGCGTATGCAGATTCAATGCGGTTTGGGTGGCATGGACATTGAACCCTAAACTAGTGATATTTCCAAGCAAAGGTTGATAATGGATATGGGTCGTATCTATTTTCAACGAAAGGATGTCAATTGTTCGATCGTAATTTGAATCGATAGACCAGGAATGGACAGTTCTATCTGGCAGGGTCGACCAGACCTGGATATTTACTTAGAATATGATAGATAGCCATTGCAAATAGAATCTACAACCCTCCACATTTTCTTTTTCATATGGCAGCGCCATGTTTACAAGGTATTTTTTCCAACTTACAATTGTCGGCATATTTTCTAGGAGATTTGGCGAAAGGTGTTGATGCAAGCAGCTAAAATACTGTTGGATTCCGCCTATAATTGCATTGCAAAAGGACTGTACAGTGTGAATCCACAGTGACATCACATTGAACTCTGCTACTACCAAACAGCAAATTGCATTGAACAGACTATCTCCACAGCTATATACAACAGTTGTTTCTAGCTACAAACCATGGCAGTCTATGTGATGCATAATCCATTTCCACTGCGATTCAAGGTCTTTACAAATGAGGGACAATTAAATATGAGGTCCTCCAAGATTTCATATGGAAAATTTTATGTACAGTAGTGGTTCATAATGACCACTGACAGCATTGGCATCATGGAACAAGATGCAATATGGATTGTTAGATGCAGTTCTGTTGAATAGTAGATATCTTATTTTTCTTGTCAATGACCATATTCCAATTGATATATTAAGCCACTTAGAGAACCACCATATACAAAATGTATCTCCCCAAAGTCCCCTCTCATGTGCAGGAAGAATTGGATATGCAGACAACCACATATTTGAAAAATATGTAGCGACATCATGTATTCCATGCAACTGCCGAAGAAAATCAGATTCCAGTTCATATTCATACGAATCCAATGCCTCAGCATCACCATTTTTTAAACAACCCAATAAATAATCTATCAATCCATTGCACAGGTCGGTTGAGGAATAACAGAAATGTAGTAGAACCTGAAATGCATTGAAAAGGAAATCTCCTACAATATACAAGAATACATCGAATCTAAAAATCCCATTGCTATGAAACACCTCGTCAATGTTGCCATGCATAATGGAGTGTGTATATATTTCATACGACTCAAAATCTATTACTTGTTTCATCTTTTGAACTGTGATTTTGAAGTTGTTTCTTAGCTACTTTCAGTTTGTATGAAACGGAAAAAAGGGGAAAAAAAGAACAAAACGAAAACAAACAAACAAAAAGTAAACTAGAAAACGACAAGCGTGGAACTGCATACCAATCCCGCTATGTATCCTTCAACCTTATTCTTGTCAAATTCAATTCCCCCTAGTTGCCACAATAGATCACAATAAAACAAACCTACACTGAAAAGTGAACCAAACAGAAGAAACAACACAAATAAATAACACTATAAATTTTTTGAGCACAAAGACCGATTTGAACCTATTCATGGTGGGAATATTACAAGTTTCTAAAAGGCAGAAAAAATTCTACAAAATAGAAAGGACATGACAAAGGCAACAGGTGGACGCAATTCTTTGACCCAAAGAATAAAAGCATTCCCTGCCTCTACACCCCGACGAATGGTTTCGCCTTGTGACAGCTCCGAATTCGTTTTCTAAACCCCTTTGCATTGCAATTTTTGAAATAGCTATGGCACAATATGAATATGAAGATGCATGGTTTCCAGGAACAGAATATAAGAGCACACAGAAAGATCTTCTAGAGGCAGGGACTCCTACCATTGAAAACGCTTGTCTGTAAGGTGTAAAACACCAAGTAGAAAAAAAGGAATGCAACGGAACGATGGCATAGAAACTTACCCATCAATGAGGGATAACAAGATCCTAGCCCAAAAACTTGCAAACTGCAACAACAGGTCCAACAGCTTGCAAAGTTGAAGAACAAAAAACCAGTAAACAACCATGAAGAGGTCCAACTGCAACTGTAGGACCTCAACTTTGCAAAGTTGAATCAAACAAGAACAAGAAGCATGGAAGGAACCAAAGAACTGTTAGAATATAGAATATTGTGTGCTCATTTTACCATTGACAATACCCTTATCACCCAACCATAGGCCGAAGCCACCCTCTAAGCACCTTAACCTTGACTAAGAATTACTCTAGAAGAAAACCCTAGGCTAGATAGCCAAACAAGGTGTAGCACATCTTCCTCCAAGGATAGCTCACCAACAATAGTTGATTAGATAGTCCACACCCTAGCTAAGAGATAGTCCAAGCCAATACTGAAAACTAGTTGCTGCAGCAACTGCACCTGCAGCTCTCCTCCACACGTGCACACCAAACTGGGAATTGCAGTGCGCACTAGTTGTTGCTCTGCAATTCTGAGATGTGTCAAATGAGAACTGGCACCCTGTATTTATAGTGGTTCTGCCAGATTTGTTGGGGTTGACTTCTCATTCTAGGTACATGTCTATTCAGTATATTATTATTATTTATGGCCAACTTCTTCTCTTGGAGGCTAATAACCTAATATAAATTATCTTCTTGAGCCTACAAGACTTCTAGGGTTATTAGCCAACTCATTAGGATTTTCTCTTGCTTTCCAAAGTCTTCTATTCTCATCAGGTTTACACGTGGAGGTAATTACCTCCCG
This sequence comes from Picea engelmannii, assembly GCA_009831015.1. Classification (NCBI taxonomy): domain Eukaryota; kingdom Viridiplantae; phylum Streptophyta; class Pinopsida; order Pinales; family Pinaceae; genus Picea; species Picea engelmannii. The sequence continues at coordinate 620,305 of ML776862.1, read as the reverse complement.
CAGCTACTATAATATTAACACTCCCTCCTAGCTAGGGAGGTATTACAGGTAATGATCTTGAGCACAAAAACATACCATTTACCCAGTAGCATCAATATAGTCGTTTAGACTATCTCATGACTAGATGATGAGCATCACCATCACCATCAGCTACATCATCTCTCGAAACCATAATTCATATGAGTAATCAGACATGATGCTGGATAAGTCACTCACACCATAGAGTGATACAAGAGTCATTCTTATAATCTATAAGAGTAAATGCTCTGAACTATTTTCCGTCTGGAAAATATTTGTTCATCATTCGTCTGGATGATGATTATCTCCAATAAATTGTTGATATTCTTCAAGGCAATTAGAAAAAAAAATAGAACACAACTATGTCTATCCATAGTAGTACATAACTACAATCCAGTGGTACACTACCACACCAAGTAACACACAAGTACTTGATCAACAATGTATAGTCACGAACAGTGGAACATATCCACCACAATAGCCTTCATCTACTGTCATACAGTCTTCATAAACATCTGATAGAAACCTGCACAAAAACAATGTTATGATATAAACTGAATCATCTGGGCCAAGATTTCACTCACATCTGTGAGATCTGAAATAATATCTTCCCTCAGAGTAGATCACTGAGATATCTAGACAATTCTTCTCAAGCAAGGAAGAATAATTGTCATGTCTTCTAAACCTAGACCATTCCCCACCCTGGGCCATTCTTCCTACACTAATCAAAGTGCACCTTGGAGAGAATGTATAACCCTAAGGAATGTTGAACCTGGACCATTCCCCACCCAAGGCCATTCCTCCTACACTAATCAAAGTGCACCTTGGAGAGAATGTATAAAACCTAAGGAATGCATGTCCCTGATTGCTGAGCCTGGACCACTCTCCACCCTGGGCCATTCCTCTTACACCAATCAAAGTGCACCCTGGAGAGAATGTATAAACCCTAAGGAATGATTGTCTGGAACATTTCCTCTGTCAACCACAAGAGGAAAATACTATCTTGCATCAACCTTCAAAAACATACCATTCCTCATGTTAACCACAATGAGAAATCATTGTCCGACGAGGTGAGCCAGTCTTCTTGAGTGACCCTCAAGAAGAGAGACTGCCCTAGACCACTCCCCATGTTAATTGGTGTAGACCCCAACCCTCGGGTCAAGATCCACGTAGGATCATTCTACTTCTGCTCTTTGAGTCTGATTGACTTGGTGATTTCTCTTCAAGAAATACCTTACACCCACAAGAGTGTATCCACAGGTCCTTATGGTTGTACTCATGCTATCAACCACAAAGCATCAACCCCAATTTCATCTGACCAACAATTTGCGGTCGTGCCATCACCATTTTGGAACTTTGGAGTTCGCGATTTCATGATCCATGATGTCAAGGGTTCCTGTCTTTACAACCCCCCGAAACCTGATTTGCCGAATTCTGATGTGCTTGGCAAAAGTTGACTTTCAACAGGCTTCTCACTCCATCGGGATTTCGGACTTCACGGTTTCGCGAATCCTAATGCAAAGATTTAGGATTTTCAACTCGCGAATTCCCGAAATGAAAGTCCATGGGTCTGAATTTTCTCATTGACAATTATGCCACCTGTCGCTTCTCCACTGTCCTCTATCTTTGACATGGATTCTTCTACCCCTTCAAACTCCCGAACTCTGAAATGAGAGTTCACAAGGAATCCAACAACCCTCGTTAGCTTGGATCGAATGGCCCTATCTCTCCTGAGCTTATACCTTAGAAACACTAGCCATAAACTCCCTTTCTCCTCTGCAATATTTGACCGCTCTCTGGACTTCGCAGATTCACCACGGGGAATTTCGACCGTCCGTTTCCTCCTTACTTCCACACACAAAAAAAAAATTCCTTTTCGCGTTTCATGGATTTGATCAGCCAAGGATTTGGCTTGTACTTTGGATTTTTGAACCCCGAAATGTCGAAGTTATTTGACGTCCCAACAAGTCGAGATCAATGGCCCCTTATCCGCCTTGCAGCTCCCGCAGATCCTACGGTTCTCGCTATTTTGGGAATTCTCCTCGGAGAACCTTGACTGTCCAAATTTCTTCTTCAAATATCTCTGGTTCTAAATTGACCCTATGACTCTCTTCTGGAACCTATCCCCTACATGATGGCTAAAGTTCCTTCTGCTCTTCAAACACCTTGAAGACACTAACTCTTCTGAGCTTTCTTTCGCTAACTCAAATCTCCTATGATATTTCTACATGCACTCCTTGCGGCACTCTTCAAATACGTCTAAGTATTTGAATCCTTTGATTTAGTGCAACTCCTTGCGACAACAGTCTTCAACCTTCTCCTGGGTTGGTGAGTTCTGAACTTCCAACCAGCCTGCGTACACCTTGCACGGCTTATGTGCCTGACTTGCACTTCTACGGAAAATGATAACAATGGTATCCCTCCTGAGCTTTCGGAGATGAACTCTGAACCTGTCAACGTACTCCTTGCGGATGCTCCACTGCACTCCTTGCAGGAACTTTTACTCAAGAGAAACAATTGAAACTCATTTCCTTCCTCTCTCTAACTTCAAATACATAACATGAAATCATTCATACACAGCATAAAATAAAATGTACAACAAAAAGAGTAAAAACAACCACGAGCATAACATTCAATATGCATACACAGAAAGTATTCGAACACCATGAGTCTGAATCAAAGCTTCATATATTAATTTCAGAACTTTTGTACATGGGTTCTTCTGCACAGCTCATTGTTTCTTCTCCTCTATGCTCTATGCTCAATTGACAATGTTAATGTTACAATGATACAAGATGAGGGTGTCTATAGTCGGTTTTCCCTCCGCTCCTAAAACTGTCTAATCTGGAATTCAAAGCTACCTACTTACATTTATTATACATAAATGCCTCTACCTACTACAAACAAGAGCGGATCGCTCAAGGTCCATTTACAATCAAGAAGTACGCCCCTTCTTAACTACTTCATTTAAGTTTGGCGCATCCCTCTTCAAAATATTTCAAACGAATTTCATCATGTGCCAAAATGTGTTTGCGCTTGTCCCACGCTTGTTTGCTATTGACGATGCTACATCAGCAATCAAATTACTTCCCATGTTAACCACAATGGGAAGTCACTATCCGTCAGAAATCTCAATCAACTTTCCGAACAGGAAAGCATCTGTCCAAGATGGACTATTTTTCAATGAATGTCTTCAATAATATTTTTCAGTGCTCCCTCCCAACCTGGGAGTCATTTCTTCCTTTTTCAATAAGGAAGTTGTTTCCACGAGCTCCAGCTTGAGTACGCAAACTCTTTCATCTTGGATAGAAGATTTACCAAAAATTTATGCTTATCTGCTCATTTGTGGAGTTATGTATTGGAGAACCATTTTCTCCTTTCTGGACTTCATCATGGATAATGTAATTCTTGATTTCAAATGTACTTTAGTCTGGAACATTGTGAAGGCTTCATGTAGATCTTGAACAATAGAGTATATCATTGTTGGAAAACTGGAACATATCCATGTGGAACTTCTTCTGTCATCATGAGATCTGATCTATTGAGAAATCATCTTGATGTTATAGGAAATCTTCACCACACTTCTGTTGTGCACTGGAGGTTCTCCACCAAGTTATCTTCTTCTATCTACATACAAGGGTCTCTTTCTGGTATGCCTCAAAGTCTTGAGATTTCTCTTCATATGCTCTTTATTCAATTTCTCTGGAGAACATTCTTTGCATTCATCTGATGTAGAACTCCAAATCATGGATGTTGTGGATGATATAATAACTCATGTAGAGATAATTCTGGTGTACTGGAACAAGTAATCATCATAGTCTTCTCCCTCCATCTGGGAGAACCTCTAGTTCTATATCTCACAATGCTTTCATTCATAAGTCTTCCATACATTGTTCTTCATCATGAATTTTAGTTCCTCTACTTGATTGCTTTTAGTGAGTTCATATCAGGCTGGTAATCTTGTGATTCTCAATACAATGACTGGTTGTTCTGGCTTCTCTTTCTGTATTAGACTCTTCATGTTCTTCTTCATGTTTTTCTTTACATTCTTGGGTCCATGGAGTTTCTTATAGATTCCATACCCTAAAGATTCCATCATAGGATCACGGATGTGGAAGGAAAACCAGGGATACTTTAAGGCTTCTCTTTGAAGAATATGTATTGTCTTTCATGGCTTCTATCATGGATATATACTTCATCATATTCAATGGATCATAGGATTATCTCCCTATTAATCCTTGCTTCATGTATAAGTGCATATAATTGACTCCCTCCATATAACGAAGTCCATGCTTCCATCTGCATCCTTATTGTCTTCTGCAATATATAATTGGCTCTCTTGTCTAACAGAGTCCATGCTTTTGTCTTGTTGTTTTCTACAAAATGTCATAAGTCTTTTTCCAATTCCCTCTCGATTGTTGACTTCTTTCTATCTTTGCTTCTTCTAAGTCTCTTCATGATTGATTCGGCTTATCTTGCAATAGCTTCCACATGATTTGTATTTCATTCTTTTATTTGTATTATCTAATGATATATATTTTCATCTTGTTTGTTCTTCCATAGGTATAGTTCTTCTTGGAACATATTATCTTCCAAGATATAGATATACAAGATATGTACAGAGACGATGCAAACAAGATATGTACAAGAAATAAGAAGAGTGTTGTTACCTTTTAGAAGAAGAAGTCTCTTCCATCATGCTTAGTCTTCTTTGTAGGTTCCTTTTCTTCAGAAATTGATGCTTCATGTTTCTCCTTCCTTTTCTTTAGCTTGGAACAATGATTCTTGCAGTGACCATACTTTCGACAGTTGAAGCATTGTACTTCTAAAATGTCTTTCTCTTGATTTGGCTTCCTCCTTGAGCCAAACTTCCTTTTGTTCCTGAAGTTATTGAATCTTGTTGTGAAGGCTTGATCATCGTACTTCTTTTGGGGTTTTTCTTTTGCATTGATCCTTGATTCTTCTTGAGCACAACAAGTCCAAAGTTCTTCAAATGTCGGATACTCCTTCCTTGTGTCCATGCTTGTGGCAAATGCATCCCACCTCTTGGGAAGACCATTGAGTACTATTTTCACCAATTCCTTCTCTGAAGTGATCTCTTCAATAGCTTGTAGTTGATCTCTTAAATGGGAGATCCTTACAAAGTATGATGTTATATTGTCATCATCATTCATCTTCATGTCACGGAGCTCATTCTTCAAATCATAACTTGTCCAATGTTTCTGACTGAGAAGAGATTTGTTAGGGCATCGTACATCTTCTTCGATGAGTCAAGATGGGAGATGTAGGGTATCAAGTGGTATTTTATAGAATCCACTATGATACTCATGTCATTGATGTCAACATCTTTGAACTTCTCCATCGCTGCAATGTTCTGTGGTTCCTTCTCTTTTTCTTCTCCAAACTCTGGCTTCATGATATTTCCTTTCACGATATCTAGCACTTTGTTCTTGTCAAGGATGAGTTCAATCCTTGTCTTCCACACTCTGAAGTTAGAAGCTCCATATAACTTGTTCTCTGACTTCATAGAATAAGTCATGGCTACTTTGACTTGGTCAAACCCTAGATTTGACCACAAACTCAATCTTCACGTCTTGGCTTGCTGAGAGTATCACGGAATGCGCTAGGCTAGAGTGCACTAATCTATCCGAAGATTAGGTCAATACATTCACTTAAGGTGACTCAACACGAGGTTTAGGGTTTCTACAACTGCTCCTGCTAATAACCCTAGTGGCAATGTCTTGGAAACTGCTTATGCTAGTAACCCTAGCAGTAGTTCCTCAATGAGCTCAATATCCTAGTGGTTATGTTTCCTTCCAGTGTTTAGACTGAATGGAGTTGTGGGCCCATAACCTGTTAGAATATGGAAGATTGTGTGCTTTTTTTACCATTGACAATACCCTTGTCACCCAACCATAGGTCGAAGCCACCCTCCGAGCACCTTAACCTTGACTGAGAATTACTCTGGAAGAAAACCCTAGGCTAGATAGCCAAACAAGGTGTAGAGCATCTTCCTCCAAGGATAGTGCACCAACAATGGTTGATCAAATAGTCCACACCCTAGCCAAGAGATAGTCCAAGCCAATACTGAAAACTAGTTGCTACAGTAGCTACACCTGCATCTCTCCTCCACACATGCGCACCAAACTGGGAATTGCAGTGTGCACCAGTTGCTACTCTGCAATTCTGAGATGTGTCAAATGAGAACTAGCGCCCTGTATTTATAGTGGTTCTGCCAGATTTGTTGGGGCCGACTTCTCCTTCTGGGTACATGTCTGTTCAGTATATTATTATTATTTATGACCGACTTCTTCTCTTGGAGGATAATAACCTAATATAAATTATCTTCTTGAGCCGAAAAGACATCTAGGGTTATTAGCCAACTCATTAGGGTTTTCTCTTGCTTTCCAGAGTCTTGTATTCTCGTCAGGTTTACACGTGGAGGTAAATACCTCCCACAGCTACCATAATATTAACAAGAAAAAGCATCAACCACTAGAATGAACGAACGAACAAGAATCAACCATTGAACCAGTGATGCCAGTGGAGAACAATGTTGCACAATTTCACTACAAACAACACCATCAAAAAAAATGGAACGATATTGTATTCCAACACATCTGTACAATAAACATTTAAGGCTGTGATACCTATTAGGTAAAAATTTAAGACTATCAGAACCGTCAAAGGGCATCGCCCTGTGCAAACATTTAATAAAGAATGCAGTGTGGCGGACCTATTTGCGTACGCAACAATGACAAAGACTCTCGAAGCATGCAACAATAAAGAAAAAATCACACATAGTAATAGTAATAAATAATAAAAACAATAATAATAATACCTCAAATCAGATCGCTTCGAATTGTAGATAATGTATTCGAAGGACAAACTTTAGATATGATAGCAAAACAAACATTGGGATAAATTTAGCTAGCAGAAAATGCTAAGACAAACATTCGAACTAATGCTAGCATTAATCCACCTTCAAGCAATGCATAAGAAAATATATGATTCAAAAAGACTGTATACGATCAAAAAAATTGGATATGCTAACTTATAAAACATTGGGAATAGCAAAGCCGGCAATAAGACCTCAAATATGTTATCCATATGGTACTTTTTATTATATAAAAATCAATGTTTTTAGTTCCATAGTTCCAACAATAGATATTATGCAAATATTTGCGGTCAAAGGACAAACTAATATGACGTCAACGAATTATCAATCGTTATAGTCCCTCTATGCCTACGGTAGGGACTAATAACCCTCCAACACATGTTCTCTATGTGACTATGTAATCACTTATTGTGTAATCTTGGGTTGTCGTAAAATTCATATTTAGGCTACAAGAACTTAGCAAATTTTAGTTATGTAAATAAGCTAAATTGTGGCTCACTTGGAATAATTTTTGCAAAAGGCCATAAGTGAAATTAAGCCATGCTCTTAAACAAAATTATTTTATTTTTCATTACATTGATAATTGTGTTGACCAAGCCACATGTAACTCATATAAGGGGAAGAAATAGCAATAGATTTAGAGAAGATTTAAGTTATTAAGGAATGGCCTACACCTAAGAATGTAGTTGAGGTAAGGTTATTCATGGTACTTGTTGGATACTACAAAAGATAGAAGGATTTTCCAATATTTTTCATCCCATCAGATTTTTATAGAAGAAGGGAATTAAATTTGAATGGACACCAAAGTGTCAAGAAATCTTCCACTTGTTGAAGATCCTCATTACTAGTGCACCCATTCTTAAGATTTCTAACCCAAATGAAGATTTTGTGGTATGTACATATGCTTACAAAGAGGGGATGTGTGGAGTACTTATTTAAAATGGGAATGTAATATGTTATCAATCTAAAAATCTTAAGGAACATGAAAAGAATTATGTTACACATAAATCAGAACTCGCGATAATAGTTCATGCACTAAAGATGTGGAGACATTACTTTATGGGGAGAAAAATCAAGTTAAGAATGAACCATGGTAATCTAAAATATTTATTTGAACAACAAATTTTAAATGCCAAGCAAACAACATGGTTGTAATTTATTAGTGAATATAACTTTGATATTAAGCATATTAGAGGGAAGGGGAACAAGGTTGTTTATGTGCTCAATACAAGAGTACATGCAATGCATGTTATAGCCATTAGTATGTGCAAATCTGAGTTAACGAACAAAATCCTTGAAGTTTTTACCTCCAATGAACATTATCTTCCATATATCAAGGAAGAATTACGATAAGAGAACACACAGCAAAAGTATGAAGGTTATAAGTTGGAAGAGAGTGATCTTCTTATGCATAAAAACAAAGTGTATGTTCCTAATTCTTGTGAACTAAAGAAACTAACATTAAAATAAATGTGTAATATTCCATATGTTGGACATCCTCGTTATCATGAGATAATTGAAGCAGTAAGAAGTCAATATTTTTGGCCAATAATGAAGAAGGATGTGGTTGATTATATAGCCAAGTGCATGGAATGTCAAAGAACAAAGGTTGAGCATAGACATTTGACAAGTTTGCGATGACATTACCAATTCCAAAGTGGAAATTGGGAGTGGTGAGCATTGATTTTATCACTAAGTTTCCCAAGACAACATTATTCAATAATGGTAGTAGTGAAAAAATTAACTAAATCTTCTCACTTTATTCTTGTCAATCTAACTCATAAGGAAACTAATATAGTAGATATTTACATGAAGGAGAATGTCAAGTTGCATGGGATACCTAAGGGAATTATTTCAAATAGAGATTCAAAGTTTAACTCAAACTTTTGGAAAGGATTATACAATGGTTTTGGTGCAAATTTGAACTTCATTACAACCTATTATCACAAACATATGGGAAAATAGAGAGAGTCAATCAAGTGAATGGAGATATGTTAAGAATGTATGTGTTGGATAATCCATCATGGTGGGAGAATTACCTATGTTTAGTATAATTTTCCCATAATAATGGATATCAAGTTTCATTGAAGATGAGTGCATTTGAGGCATTGTAAGGCAAAAAGTGTAATACTCCAATTAGTTGGGACCACCTGGGACAATGTAACTTACCCAGCCTCCCAGGCCGGTCCACGTCAAAAAAACTCTCCATACTTCAAGCTTGACACCTCAAGTAACGTCCTTGGCTTACTACTGAGTAACGTTACATCAAGAAAATTATTTCACAGTTATCATTCACACTACGCGGAATCACTCGAGGAAGTGTGCAAAACCTAAACTTGTTCAGGACACACCATAGTCCCTCTTCTTTATACAGATTATAACAATGGAAGTAACTTGAAATATAATTGTACACTCAAGCATATTGAGCACAAAAAATTTACATTATGTAAGACCACTCCAAACATGCGAACACTATTGCGTGCATAACCATACGGAGCATTCGAATACCACAACATACATAACAGTTATGATTATGCTTGCAGGTCTTGATTTCCTAAGTGTGTAGACTATGTTCCAACACACACATTGAAACCAGACACTTGTGCACACGAACCACTTTATGTTCACATAGTACCTCTAGCCTCCATCAGGAAGCTCTTGACCATTTACCGAGACTAACTTAACATAAGTTACTTATCAACTAGCATACTGAGCATATACGAATACTATGCTAAATAATCACAACACACTTACAGAATAGACAGCATTGACAGATTAAAAACCATTATTCATATGCAACACTATGTGAGTAATAGATCATAGCAGGTCCAAATGAATAAGCATGTAGTAATAGACAAGCACATAAGAACACTTATCTTTTATGAAAAGTCGCCAACTGCATGCATGACTCAGACGTTCCTCCCAGCCATAGACATTGTTGATCATAATATTTTAGCAAAAATTCACCCCTGAGATGGGGCTCGAACTCCACCAGGGAAAAAGGATTCCTAGTGCCAATCTATGGTCTAACAAACAACGGAATTGCTCAATCCAAGGTGTTGATTGTTGCAGCTAGTATGTAGCCCCTCATTCCCCACATGCATGTCCCACCCTAGGAAGTGTTCCCCTTCTCTTCTCAATAGTCCTTCGACTGCCCCACTTCCCTTCCAAGGCTTCAACAACATGTTGGATCTGGAAGTCTCAGAGCACTGCAACTAATGCCCAGTGAACCAAGGAACAATTCCCAACCAATCTCTCACCTAGAGAGATTTCTCACGGGCCTGACAACCCACCTCTTGGAAAAAATACAAGCCTGACAGCTCATCTCTTGGAAAAACTATGGGCCTAATAACCCGCTTCTTCAATCATACCAATATTTTCCTAAGCACGGGTTTAAGAAAAAATGACAATAATTTATAGCAAAATACGTAATTCCTTCGCAGTGGAAATTTTGTCTGAAGGGTTTCCAAATGAGTGACCTCTTTGAATTACACTAAGTCCAACAATATATATTTCATACCTTCATCTCGACACTTGTCACATTCAGAATTCACTTTAGCCACTTAGTGACTTGTTCCCATCCCTCGAGAACTTAGGATAAATAATATATCTGTAAGGTTACACTTTTCAGAAATATTGTTAAAATATTCCCTTCCTTTACCCTTTTTCAGTGGAGTTCGTCCCCCCGTCTCTTTTCGTATGATTTATTTCACGCACAGCGATGTAATATATAATAAATTGAGTGTAATACACTTTACAAGAATAGGCGCACTAGCCTATTTGCATCCTGACTCACCATCCCAATAGTCACACAGGCTCTCTGACCTCACAACATATACATACATATATACATCACAATCATTCCTACACACTTACTTGTGTGCATGCAACACTATCAAATATGTGAACCCTCCATTGATGTACAATTCACAGGCACTAGATAGGGTACACACAACACTAGGGAATGTGTGCACCCTTTCTTTGATAACCATCCTCGTGCACTCCACTAGTGTGTGCATTACTAAAACTTGGTATCAACAGCTCACTAGCCTATATGTTTATTACATTTACACTTGTTTCCAATGGCTCACCAACCTATATGGATCATTACATCGTGCACTACTCAAGTGCGCACAAAAAACAAGATGGATCACCAACCTATATGCGCAACTACAAATGGGGTTTGGATTAGGGACATTAAATTGCCATCTCCCTTATTTATGCATTGTCCTTAGTGCATTAGATACACATATACATACAAAACTTCAAAAATTTTCAAAAAGAATGAGGATACTCTACTTACATAGTATCCTCACGATCCCAAGTTGCATCCTCAGGACCATACCATTTCCATTGGAATTTTACCAACTCCATGGCTCGATTTCGGAGCTTCTTGACTTTCTGGTCTAACATGCAAATTGATTGCACTCAAAAATCACCTTATGGATCCACCACATTCTAATCAATGACATGATTAGCATCTACCACATACTTTTTAAGCAATGACACATGGAAAACATTATGAATGCACAAGGATGCAGGCAATGCAATCATATAAGCAACAAAACCAATCCTATTTAGGATTTAAAATGGCCCACAATAGTGTGTTGCTATCTCAGAGCAATTCCCCAACTTCAGGGAACTTCGTCTTGCTTTCACTTTCAAAAATATGTGATCACCCACTTTAAAATCTATGTGGGTTATTCCTTTATCTGCATAGCTTTTCTTCCTATCTTGGGCAGCCTTTAAATTCTTCCTTGTCTTCACCATTTTCTCTTCCATTTCCTGGAGCAGAGCTGGCCCAACTACTATGTGATCTGTTGGGTTATCCCAAATCACAGGTGTGTTGTGCCTTCTACCATACAGTGCTTCAAATGGACTCATCTTTAAATATGTTTGATATCCATTTTTGTAAGAAAACTCTACCAAATGAAGGTAGTCTTCCCATTTTGATGGCTTATCCATCACATACATCCTTAACATATCTTCAATCACCTGATTTACTCTCATTGTTTGATCGTCTGTCTCAAGGTGATATGTTGTGCTAAAATTCAGACTTGTCCCAATTCCTTTGAATAGCCCTTTCCAAAATTTCGAGGTGAACTTGGAATCTCCATCAAACACAATTGTCTTAGGAACACCATGCAACCTAGCAATTTCATGCATGTAAATATCAGCAATGTTAACTGCCTTGTGCGTTGATTTTACTGGAATAAAATGAGCATCTTTAGTAAGCTTGTCCACCACCACCATAATAGAATAATGTTTCTTAGCATTCCTAGGAAACTTAGTTATAAAATTCATTGTTATAACTTCCCACTTCCACTCGGGAATGGGAAAAGGTTGTATCAAATCATATGGATGTATGTGTTCATCCTTGACCTTCTGACATTTGAGACATCTAGCAATAAAATCAGCAACTTCCTTTTTCATACCTGGCCAATAGTATTGCTTCTTGATTGTAACAATTGTCTTCTAGTAACTTGGATATCCTGCATAAATAACCTTATGCATCTCTAACAATATCAGTCTTTTCAACTCTTAATCATTTGGCACATAGATTTTGTGTCTATACATGGGGATCACATCCTTTATCAACTCATAACCTTCCAAATTACGTTGTGACATACCTTATTGTAAGTTCTCCTTTATATCCACATAGTGTAGATCTGATTTGGCAACTTCCAAAATTGTGTAGCACAAATAAGCCCGGTACATACTAATGTTTTTTGCATGCATCCTCATGTTGAGTGTGTCAACGACGTTGTTTTATTTTCCTCTTATATGCTTTATGTCGAAGTCATACTCACTGAGGAACTCTAACCACCTAATTTGTCTGGCATTTAAAATCGATTGTCCAAACAAATACTTCATACCACAATGGTATGTTCTCATATCAAACCTTTTACCCATGAGATAAGGTTGCCACATCTTCAAGGCATGCACTATATCTTCCAATTATAAATCATGAGTAGCATAGAGGCTTTCATGCTCTTTCAACTTCCTTGATTCATATCACACCACATGCCCATTCTGACTTGGGAATCCACTGAGTCCTTACTTTCATGCATCTATGCACACAATGAAGTTTGCATCTGGATCAACAATTCTCAAAATCGGCGAACTTGTCAACAAACTCTTCAAGTGTTGAAAACTTCTTTCACAATCTGTAGACCATTCAAATCTCACACCTTTATTCTACAAGGATGTGATTGGATGCACAATATTTGAGAATCCTTCAATAAATATTTTTTAGTGTTGAAGTTTGAGTAGCTTCATAAGATATTCTTATATTGTATTAAACCAAGACAAAACCCTAAAGAATAATATTGTGTTATATTTGTAAATTCATACCTATTGTGCCTTCGTAAAATTTGGCCCTATTGTGCCTTGGAAAAAGTCTTGTAAATTAGAAGGGTAAATTATACAAGTTGACCCTAGTCTATTTCTGGGTGGCTCAATTTGTATTTATAAGAGGCTAGACACCTCACTAGAAGAACACACAACACAAACTCTCTCACACAAGTAAAATTTCCCAAGTCTGAGGAGGAGACGCAGCTACAGAGGAAGGGTGTTCTAATGAATGGTTTTAGTTATCTGTTGGAGGACTATCTTGGTCTAGTGGTGCGCTACCTTATTTCGGTTAGTGTTTTTGGTTTATATTTTGTTTGGGGAGATCTCTCTTGAGAGAGACATTGTACTTGTTGACGAATCTATATTGAATAAGCTTTGATGGGTTTTCTCCCCCACGAGGATTTCCCAAGATAAATCTTGTGTATATTGTGGATGTCCTTCTTTCAGTGATCCTTATGCATGTAGTTATTATTTTAATAGCTCAAAGTTAAATAATATTGAATACACTTAACTGCTTAAGAGAAATTTTAACATGGTATCAAAGCACACCTGAAAGAATCCATTTTCACAGTTTAGAGGAACTCGCCGGGAAAATCCAGTACACAGGAAGACTCTCCTAAACCTAGCGCATATTTCCTTGGGTTTAGATTCTGATTTTGACGAATATTTAAAATATGCAATTGGTGTTACAACTGTTGCAATTGTCGACAATTGCATAAAATCCTAGAAGGTGATTTATCCCACTTTATGGAGGACGTTGGTCAAAGTAAATACACCAAGGAGCTCGGTGCATATTTCCCTCGGAGCAGAATTCCAAAATTCACATTTTGAAAAATTATGGTTTCCTCATAAACCCTAGCTTAAGACATTTCAGCAGTTGCAGATTGAAGTTGGATCAGTTCACCTTGGCTTAGCACACTCTCTGGTCAGTTCAAAACCTTTCTCTGAAAATTTTTCATTTTTCTTATTGTATTACCGTTCAAGGACAAGATGGAACCCAGTACCAAGATTGATGAGAAGCTTGAGGGTGTTGATAACTTCTAAGCATGGAAGTATAGAGTGATGCTCATTATAGAAGAGAATGACCTAGAATATTTCATCAAAGAAAAAGTTCCAGAACCAGACGAAGATGAGGCCAAGGAAATACACAAAAAGAACCTAGTTAAAGAAAAGAGAATTATTTTTTATTACATCAAGGATCATTTGATCCCCCGTGTCTCATCATTGACAACTCCCAAGAAAATTTTTGATACCTTATCCCAATTGTATGAAGGAAATAATATCAACCGAAAGATGACCTTGAGGACAAAACTCAAGAATGTGAATATGCAGAGTTCAAAAACTATTCAATCCTACTTCACAAGGGTGTCTCAAATCAAAGAATAGCTTGAATCCATTGGAGACACAGTCGAAGAAGTTGAATTAGTAATGACTACCTTGAATGGTCTCCCCAGATATTGGGAATCATTCATTCAGGGTATATGTTCAAGAAGAAGGCTAACAAGGTTTAGCAGAGTATGGGAGGATTGTACTTGGGGAGAAGCCAGATTGGCAGCAAGAGAAGATAAACTAGGCGATGAAGAAAATCAATCTCTAGCAACCCATGCTAGAAAAGTAAAGAGAAAGAAGGAAGTCCATTCACACAAGAAGCCTCATGGTTTACAAAAGACACACAAGTTTAAAAAGGATTTCTCAAATTACATGTTCTACACCTGTCATAAGATGGGACACATTGTAATAAATTGTCCCAACTCTAAAGGTCAAGTCAGAAAAAGAAAGTATAAAAGACATCATGCTCATGTCGCAGAAGATGATGAACCTGATAAAGAGAGAGCCAGTGAAGATGAATCAAGCGAAGAATATGTATTGATATCAGGTCTTATAGGTACATTCTCTCATGGAAGTGACACATGGATTATTAATAGTGGTGCTTCTAAGCACATGACAGGTTACAAGGATTCTTTCTTAGAATTAGTTCAAAAGGATTCACCTCACAAGGTGAAGCTCAGTGATGACTATCAATATCCCATTAAAGGAGTAGGATAAGTATCTTACAGATTGTATTTTGGAAAACCTATGAAGATGAAGGATGTTTTGTATGTACCTGGTTTGAAGAAGAATATCCTTTCTATCCCAGCTTTGGATGAGAAAGGATTCATAGTTTCTTTCATTGGTGGTGAAGTTATCATGTGGGCAAAAGGAAAATCTAGTGATGATGTTGTAGTGATTGGTGTTGAAGAAGGAAGCATTTACAAGTTAAAGGGAAATTCAGTTTCAGCATTAGTACACACTATAGTCACTCCAAGTGAGCTTTGGCATAGAATATTTGCTCACATACATTACAAATCCCTACCGATCATGAGAAAGATGGTTACAGGTTTTCCACAAATCCAAGTGAATCATGAAGGCATATGCAATGGATGTGCACAAGGAAATCACGTGAAGAAACCATTTCCAAGTAGTGATATCAAAGCTAAAGGAGCCTTGGAAATTATACATTCAGATGTGTGTGTACCAATGTCAGCCACTTCACTTAGCGGGTATGTATAATATGTTTCATTTATTGATGATTTCTCACGTAAAACTTGGATTTATTTTTTGAAAGATAAAAGTGAAGTATTAAACAAGTTTAAATAATTCAAAGCACTTGTTGAAAACCTTTCGGAAAAGAAGATAAATATTTTGAGGTCATATAATGGAGGAGAATTCACATTAGATGAATTCAAGGCATTCTGCAAAGAAGTTGGGATTAAGAGGGAGCTCTCTAGTCCCTACAATCCTTAGCAGAATGGCATGGCAGAAAGAAAGAACTGTACAATCATAGAAGCAAAAAAGGCCATGATTCATGATCAAGACTTATCGATGCGTCTGTGGGAAAAAGCATCCAGGACTGTGTTGACTCTCAAAATCGTCAAAAGTCATCTGCTTGCAAAGAATTGCAAGGCATACACATTTAAAAAAAAAACATTATATATACATATATAGTAAATAAACTATAAGAGGGGACCCCCTATAGTGTCATTCAAATAAGTAACATGGAAGAGGCCCTTTCAAGGAAAAGTCACTTAAATTATTTATTGTTGATGGTTTTCTTTGATGCTTACGAATCACCTACATGATGATTATTTTGATATGAGCTTGGCTTTAAGTGATAACAATAGTTGTTTCAAATGGTAATCAAAACTCCTCTTTGGGCATTGATTTTTTTTATTCTAAGTACAAATGTTGGGAAAAATCATCTTCAAAAACAAAGTGTTTCAATTGTTGTTTCAAATGATAAAAGGGTTATCATTTTTTATGAATGCGTCAAAATGATATTCACCCATTAGCTTATGATTTTTAGACATATAATAGAAAGGGTGACCTGTATACATATGCACATAGCGCATCACTTATGTATATTACACAGGCTATATGTATATGGTCTGATACATATTAGACAAGCTACAAGGATATGGTAGTGTCAACCGTATTGTTACAATTGTGATAGCATAAAGATTTGTATTTGGAAAAATGTTGAAGGTTTTAATGCATATGGGATATTATCCATAGCGCACACATATTATATATTGCATAAGTATGATCCAACATGTATATTTATAAACATTGCATTGTATGGTCGATGATCTTAATTATGGTTGTTAAGTGTTGGAAGTTCATATGTTAGTTGATGTTAAGGTTTCGAACACATGTGGGACATCCTGTATGCATATGTTGGACATTGTTATTTGTCGACGGTGGTTAATTTGGTAGGTGGATGTATTGGTAACATGTGATCCTGAATGAGTTGGTGCTTATTTGGCACTTGTTGGTTGCTTGAGATTTTGATGTGGCTTGTCTTGGGTTTAGAAAGTGATTAATGTTGGTCATCACCCTAGCACGATGTGACCAGCAGTTAATGCACTAGCTTGTTATTCGAGCTACCATTTTTTGTTGTGGTATTTGTTTCATTCACTAGTGGAAACTGATCTCTAGTAACCGCAGTAACCGCTCAAAGACACATTTTAACCTGCACAACACTAGGTACTAGAGTTTTGATTCCCTGTCATCTAATGTGATTTTTGCTTGATATTTTATGCCTAGCTCTGTAACTACATGATGTGCTTGTCATTTGATGCTTTCATGTTATGTTTTAAAGGAAAATGAAGTTTTTATGCTCCTAGTTTTAGAAAAAAGCATGAACATAATTTTGAATGATATGATGGATGATTTTACCCATTGATTTCCATAGTTATGGATGTTGGTTTCCAATTTACCATGTTGGTTTGTGGCTTGAAATAAGAATGGTATGCGACCCTATGCATACCTTTGTTAAATTATTTATTTTTCCCACATACACATTATAGTTGGGCCAAGTCTGAAGTAAAAAAAAATTGGGTCAAAGACCTTTTCATATCAGCTTTTTGTTGTTTGTTGGAAACCATAATCCTGTAAAACCCTAATCAACTTGATTCTGGTCATTGTTTTGGTCCATGTTGAAGACCAAAAACAAATAAAGAGGAAACATTGCCTCTATGTATTATGATTGAATTTGTGACGGGTCTCACACCAGAGTCTGAAATTATTTATAAGTGACCCATTGGGCCTCACAAAGTTAATGGTTGTGCTTTGGTAGCAATAAAGTTTAAAACTCGTGTCATTTTGTTGCTTGCTAATCATGACACCTCTTTCGGATATGATTTTGTAACCCGTGGCCATAACAGGGGCATGATGCCATAATATTAATTGAGTATTTTCGATGCATACATCTGTATGTCATCTCCTTGCAAATAAAAAGTTATATCCTCTTTGGGTTCTAATTGAACAAGCATTGTTACGATTTGATCATTTGAGTGTTGGTTAATAAGTAATGAAATTGATCATTTAAGAGTGCAGATAAAGAAAATGTTTGTATGACTCTAAATGTTTGGATGACTCTGTTGATATTTTGAGCGTTGTTTACATGGAGTTTCACATTTGATGGTTGGCAGTAATATGCAATGTTTTTATAAAAGACGGAAATTGGTGTTCAATAGGGACTAATACATGGATTTTGATCAGTTGTAAACAAGAAATGATGTCTTGAATGTGATAGAGAATATTTTTGTGAATAATTTGAGAGATGACATAACTTTTGTGTGACATTTTGCAACTGTTTTTTCAAAGTGCGTAATTTATGGAATGAGAAATAGATCGATTTTATTTAACACTATGGTTGCATGATGACTATAATTTTTCTTGTTGGAATTGTAAGGATTGAATGATGATGGAAATAATTGTAATATAAGCATGTCCATTTTATTTTCCTATCATACTTAACACTTTCCGTTCATTACAACCCATGTTCATAAACCAAAATACGTGTTTCATTCCCATGCTTAGATTATAATTGTAAGAAATGTTTCATGGCAGAATTATATAAGTTGAAAAGGGAGTGTTTAGTTTGTTTGATATTTTCTCTATTTCATATCCAAAAATGTTGATGATAATGATTTGATGGAACTAGTCATGGTAAATGAACCGTCCATATTGCACTTCCCGATCATACTTACCATTTTCCGCTCATTACAAACCTGATCATGAAATTCCAAGAGCCTTGTAAATCCATGTTCTAAGTAATTACTAGTTCGATAATGTGGAATGCATACCAATTGCCTGCATATGTATTGTTATGTATAGATATAGGTCTAAACTATTATTTTGCAAAATTTTAGATGATGTATTAGTCATGCTCTAGTTCTAATATTTGTGAATGTTTGTTAGAATGAGATTTTTCAGCAAGGGCAGTCATAGTAGGAGGATTAATAATATAGACAGAGGATTGGGTTCCTAGAAAATGGGAAACAAAATATTAAGGTTCTCTATACACTTTGATGTAGATTCAAAAGAGGTTAATCAATTGTTACAAATAGGGTTCCTCAACTTGGTTGGCCAACAAGCTTATAGACCTATGCCTATTCCTGATGATCTAAAAATGAAGAAGACTTGTGTTCTTGAAATTATTTGCAAGATTTAATTCATGTGTTAAAATGAAAATGGATCAAGTTTGCAACACACTTTTATAGAAATTATTCATTCAAAATGCATATAAATAGCAACAATAAATAGTGAACATAAAACACATAACACAGCAAATGATAAAGGATTTCACCCCTCTCTTGGGCTACATCTCCTGGTCCAGCTTCCAATGGATCTTTTGTATTATTTTCTCAAAGTGCTCAAATATGTGCTTTACAATGCTCAAAATTCCAAATCAATAGCTCCAATGGCTTCAGAACGTCCAAAAACCCCTAGCTGGGCTTTTTCGGCACCTCATTTGGCCAAAAATTGAAGAAGATAGGCTTCCTAGAAGTTCCCCTTCAAACTTGTTGTCTCTGGATTGCCAAAATGCACCCTTGTTTCCTCAACCTAGCCCCCACGCGCTTTTATGGGTTAAAACTTAGCACCAGGCGCAACCGCACAACCGATACAAACTATAGAATGGTTATGCATTGGCCCTTAACCGTCTAAGGCCCACGAGCACATAGCAACCATATGACCTCGCGTGCATATAAAAAAGGGCCGAGGCCAAACCAAAGGACAATGGTCGGGCGCGCCGGTGGTTCTATGCACAAAACATGTGACTGTGCTCATATTAAAAAGGGCTATGTTAAAACACAGCATGCGCTCATGGTCATATTACAAGGTATACGACCTGGGTTAAATTTTTGAATGCGCGTGCAAAGGTTTAAACCATGGCCATATTACATAACAACATAACCACGGGTTGGGGCTAGGCCCCAGCCCGACCCCCCGCCCAAACTTACAACATTTGAACTCAAATATATTTCGCACCATATAGTGTTAAGAAACACTATGGTGGCACATTGGTTGGTGGTCTTTTCCAAAGCTTTGCACGCGGGTGGAGGTCACGGGGTCGATTCCGGTGGACTCCAAATAAATTTTAAACCAATATATAGGTGACATGTGGTGGCCATTGATTGGGCCATGTGTCGCCATCCCATTCGCTGCAAACAAACCACGTCATATTCCAACTGTCCACTCAACTGCCTACCACATGTCGTACGGTCTGCCACATCAGCATCTGTACGGACTGTACTGACTGTACAGTCAGCATCCCTTTTTTACTTGTTTGTCATTTTGAATAGAACGCAATATATCTCTCTCCCGACGTCCGTTTGAACCCAAACGAGTTGCATTGGGTTCGTGAGGATGAGGCCTACACTTCCATTTGATTTGAAGTTATTCTGAGCACTTTGAATTTTTGAGCAAAATTTGATCCCCTAGATCACACCTCCCCATTAGAAAGATTTTGGACCTCCAAAAGACTATTTTCAGTCTATCTGAAGATGAGGGTATAGTTCCCTCACCTTTCCAACCTCAATCCACTTGTCTTTGATTGGATTTGTACCTTTAAGACCAACTCGAAGATACTCCACATTCCCTCGTTTTGAAGTTTGCATTCTCCTGTCAAGGATTGTGTCTTCATGCAGTTCTGTAAGATATTTTGGGGAAAAATCATCTATAGAAGGAATTGGAACATGCTCTCCTTGATCATCAATCAAAGGAGGCTCATACAATTTCAAATTCTCAACATTAACAACTGCATGCATTTGCATATAAGGAGGCAAATCTAAACGGAAGGCATTGTTACCAATCTTGTCGATAATCTTGAAAGGACCATATCGGATTGGTTTCAATTTTTTACCTTCTCCTTTAAGCCTCTCCTTACTAATGTAAAGCCAAACTTCATCACCAACTTGGAAATTGTGATCAACTCGATGCTTGTCATGTCTCGTCTTGTACTTGGCTTGACTCTTTTCCAACTGCTCTTGCACCATTTGATGTATCGACTGAATTTGCTCAATGAACTTTTCTTCCCTATCAATGTCATATTGACCATCAATAGCAATATCCTTCCCAAATATAAAATCTAAAGGAGATTTGGGCAAATAGCCAAAACATGCTTCAAATGGCGACGTTTGAGTTGAAGAGTGCTTAGCTTGATTGTAAGCATGTTGAATGTAGTGTAAATGCTCATCCCAAAGTTTAGGATGCTTGCTGCAATACCCACGAAGAAGATGCACCACTATTCTATTTGCCACTTCTGTCTGACCATCAGTTTGTGGATGAAAATTTGTGCTCTTTTTTAGTTTGGTGTCCATGAGTGCCCATAAACTCAACCAAAAACTTGCAACAAATCGAGAATCTCGATCAGAAATAATGGACTTAGGCAATCCAAAATGCACCCAAATATTTTGAAAGAACATTTGTGTTGTTTACTCAGCTGTAACCTGCTTCTTACAAGGCATCAAAATACACATTTTTCTAAATCGATCAACCACAACATAAAGATAATCATGATTTCGTTTAAACATAGGTAGACCTCCTACAAAGTCCATAGAAATACTTTCCCAAGGACGAGAAGGAACCGGAAGTGGAGTATACAAACCCAACTTTCGATTGCTAGGTTTTCTTGTGGCACATAACGAACATCCTCGAACATATCT
>ML776862.1:582868-595590 GCA_009831015.1 Picea engelmannii | reverse complement strand
GGTAGAATAAGAAGAAGAAGATGGAGGTGAGGGTGGTGGAGAAGCACCATTCCCTCCATTTCCATTTGGAGTTTTATCACCACTGCCTCCCTTGTGCTTTGAAGGGTTGGAGCCTTCACCTTGCAACCTTGTATTCCTTTCTTCCATCAAAAGTTTCATCATTTCTCTCATTTCCATGAAATCTTTTCTGAGATCTTCATCTTCTGTAGGAATATGTTCATGACTCTCTTCATGAGCCATACTTGGTGAATGCCTCCTTGAAACTTGTGGTGATGATATAATCTTCCTCCTTAAAGGATGAGAACTTGGATCTACAAGTTGACCTTCTCCTCTTGTGAGTTTCAACCTTGTGAGCATCAGAAAAAAAAACACTTGCAAATAATCAAGTCTTCAAAAACCTATGCTCTGATACCAACTTGATCTAAAAATGAAGAAGACTTGTATTCTTGAAATTATTTGCAAGATTTAATTCATGTGTTAAAATGAAAATGGATCAACTTTGCAACACACTTTTATAGAAATTATTCATTCAAGTTGCATATAAACAGCAATAATAAACAGTGAACATAAAACACATAACACAGCAAATGATAAAGGAGTTCACCCCTCTCTTGGGCTACATCTCCTAGTCCAGCTTCCAATGGATATTTTGTATTATTTGATCAAAGTGATCAAATATGTGTTTTACAATGCTCAAAATTCCAAATAGATAGCTCCAATGGCTTCAGAACGTCCAAAAACCCCTAGCTGGGCTTTTTCGGCACCTCGTTTGGCCAAAAATTGAAGAAGATGGGCTTCCTGGAAGTTCCCCTTCAAACTTGTTGTCTCTGGATCGCCAAAATGCATCCCTATTTCCTCAACCTAGCCCCCACATGCTTTTATGTGTTAAAACTTAGCACCGGACACAACCACACAATCGGTACAGACTGTAGAACAGTTACATGCTGGCCCTTAACCGTCTAAGGCCCATGGGCACATAGCCACCATATGACCTCGCATGCATATAAAAAAGGGTCGAGTCCAAACCAAAGGACAACAGTCGGGCATGCCAGTGGTTCGATGCACAACACATGTGACCGGGCTCATAATAAAAAGGGCTATGTTAAAACACAACACGCGCCCGTGGTCATATTACAAGGTATACGACTAGGGTTAAAGTTTTGAATGTGTGTGCAAAGGTTTAAACCGTGGCCATATTACATAACAACATAACCACGGGCTGGGGCTAGGCCCTAGCCCAACCCCCCACCCAAACTTACAACATTTGAACTCAAATATATTCCGCACCATATAGTGTTAAGAAACACTATGGTGGCAGGTTGGTTGGTGGTCTTTTCCAAAGCTTTGCACGCGGGTGGATGTCACGGGGTCGATTCCAGTGGACTCCAAATAAATTTTAAACCAATATATAGGTGACACGTGGTGGCCATTGATTGGGCCACATGTCACTATCCCATTCGCTGCAAAAAAACCACATCATATGCCAACTGGCCACTCAACTTCCTGCCATGTTTCGTATGACCTGCCACGTCATCATCCGTACTAACTGTACGGACTGTACAGTCAACATCCCTTTTTTGCCTGTTTGTCATTTTGAAAAGAACGCAATATCTCTCGCTCCCGATGTCTATTTGAACCCAAACAAGTTGTGTTGGGTTCATGACGATGAGGCCTACGCTCCCGTTCGATTTGAAGCGATTCCGAGCACTTTGAATTTTTGAGCAAAATTTGATCCCCTGGATCACCTGAGAACCCACGCCCAAATATTGGCATACTAGTTCCAAATCATAATTCTAATCCTTTAGTTGTGCCAGAACAAGATGGATGGCAATATTTTGTGCACCCTCCTCCCAGACACTCATAAGGATGGACAAATATTGATAACCTAAAGTAGCCTCTCTTTCATGATTGTCCCACTGGTTCACTGCCACCACCTCCTTCACATCGAAATTTCCAGCCTCACATGCCCATCATAAGGCCAAAATCACTGAGCTTGAAGGAAACCTCGAGGAAGAGAAAGTAGCAATGGTGAGGTCAAAAACATCACAGGAATCTTCTCATTCATTCATTCATTTCCCATATGCAAGAGAATGATTAGAAATCTACTAAGGCAAATTCATCAATTGGAAAAAATGAAAGGGATAAAAGTAGTCATAGCAAGAGAGGGGCGGCCTCTCACAGTAAATATGGTTTCTCATAATTTCTTTGGAACTTATATATGGAATTGTTTGCACTTTAGTTTGGAAAACATATCATTTTGGACAACTCATGTTTATTTTGATAGCTCATATTTGATAGTATTGTTTTGGACAACCTTATATTTTACATGCTTCATGTTTGGAAAAATTTATAAAATGGATAGATTTTGATAAATTACATAATTGCCACATGGAGTGACAAGGGGCTCTTATGATTATTTCATTTTATACATAATAATGACATGGATTGTATGATGTGGTGAGATTGATATGTCATGCATTCAAGGTAGAAGATATAAGGATGAAATGGTTTATCAATTCATTAAAGAGAATTATGGGGTCCCCAATTATTAGTTTTATTTAATACCCTTATCATATTATTGTTATTATTATTATTATTTATTAACTTACTTGACAGATCTCCTATTAACTAACTAATTGATGGTTAATAAATTAACTAGAAGTGGAAGACATTGCTTTGATAAATGTCTGTTGAAGGTGACTAAAAGATAGGACCAAGGAGCATTGAATTTTGATATGCTTCCAGAGTCATAATGAAGTGCAAGTTGTGGTCGTTGGCTTATCATTCTCAGTCTGATTTGAAAGCACTAGTGGCCTATGTGTGTTTTATCCTAGGCTTCTATACTTTCATCTGGTCCATACTTTGAAGGTATGTGAAGAATATTGGTTGTTACAAAATGAATGAAAAAAATCATTGATGGTTTTGCAACTCTCTTGTTCTTTCTTATTTCAATCGGATTATGTGATTTTTTCTTCTTGTTTAAATTATTATTTAAAAAAATCAAACTTATTTATTTCAGTTTGCATTTGATAAATGATTGAAAAACAACAATTGGTCTTTAAGTTTAATAGCTTGAAGGTTAATTGAACTTGCAATAAGGATGTAAATTACGGTGATAATCTTGCTTATCTTGTCTTAGCCAAACAAGATTTGAAAAAAAAATTGTGAGGAGGACTTCCATTTATTTTACTCAAAATTTTCTTTGGAAAACATATTGGGGATGAAGGACTCCATTTTCATTTCCCTGGTTTGTCTTTTTTGTACACTTGTAAATTTATTGTTTATATTTACAGCTTTAATTATTGTTTGTTGTATGTTTATAGCTTGTATACTTTTGTTCAGATTCTTCTTATGAATCGTGATTGTGCCTATTCAAAGAAAACCCAACCTAGGTAACGGTCTACAACATCAAAACAGCATTACCCTTACCCTGTACAATCTCATTCTTGATACTGCCAATAGTCAGGATGAACTGAATCATTCTTGGGAAGTTGTTTCTGAGGAGGATCAAATTAGGGAACATTGGGATGCCCATCAAAGGATGATTAGAAACCATCCTCGTCATTATTTTCCTAACATGACCGCGCCTAACCCCGACATTAGCACATTTATATCATTTTCCTCCCATATATCTCGATGAATACGAGGTCAATCACCTGACTTTCCTCTCATTCCAGAAGTAGGAAGAAGAAAATTTGTTCTCTAAGGACAACAACCTAAGCTTCATCGATCTTTGTCTGATTTGTCTAGTTCCTCATCCTCTCTGCTTCCTTATGTCTTCAAAATGTCGTGCACTAGTAGTGGAATAGGAAGTAGTGGTTCTGGAGGTGGAACCAGTAGTGCATCTTCCTCACAACCTTCTGCTTCAACTTTGATCGGGAGTATATATAACCATTTTGTTCATGTCCATTCTACCAAAAATCCAGCCAAGGTCATTAAGAAATATGGCTTATTTCAATTTGAGGAAGATGCTACTACTACTCTGTGGCATGTTTCTTCTCCCTTGAATCTTGCACCCGCAGCCAATCCTTTGCCAAAGTTCAAAGATCATTTTCCTAAGTTCTTGGGAAATGACACTATCTCCACAGAAGAGCATTTGATTTATTTTTTGAATGCCTGTCATAAAATTGGTGCGAATGACATATACATGTATGTGTTTATTTGTGAATTCTCTAGAAGGAAAATTTGTGGATGACTTCTTTGATTTTCCTCTAAAAATATTCTCTACCTGGGAGGAATCAGTCTATTGGTTCAAGTCCACTTTTGGACAATCCAAGAGTCCATTTGATTGGTTGAAAGAGTACAATAAAATTACATATAACAAAAGTGAAACCATTAATTCCTTCAATCTTCGCTTCACCAAGTTATATAATCAAATCCCTGAACTAATCAGACCTCTAAATCAATTCGCATTCATGCATTACTACAACTCCTTACCCTCTTCTTACCATCAAAGATTGGAAGATAAATCCATAGATAATATCGGATCTGTGTTTCAGACTTATTTGGAGTACGAAGAAAAGCTACATAGAATTGGTCTTCCTAAGGAGGACTATGCCAAGAAGACTTATATGTCTATCATTTTTCAGCTTATGCAAGACATTAATAATCACATGATCACTTTTCAAAGGAAGGGAATCGCTTCTACTTCCACCATCGAGACTTCTACCCAGTTTTCTACTAAAACTTTTGTGAGTAATAATTTTCAACCAAAGGCCATATTGCCCAGAGCGTGGTGTAACTTTTGAGAAGAACATCATGAGGAAAGCACTTGTGAAATCAAGAAAAATGTGAGGGATTGAATCTTTGGAAAGAAACAAAATACTACCATTGTTGTCTTAGATTGGGCCCCGTAGGATGACGTTATGATAGTTAATACCAGAAATAAATTTTATGCCTATAAGGGCAAAGTTGATTCTTCCAAGACTACTTATGCCCCTAGCACATCCACTCAAAATATTGGCTCACAAGTTTCCCACCTTTCTACCGATCACCAAGTCACTGCTCGTTCTTCAAAATATAACATTTTAAATCAATTGGATAACATAAAAGTTGATGCTACTCTTTTGGACATGGTAATTGTACCAAAACAACAACAACATCTTAGAGATTTCATGGAAGGTAAAACTTCCAACATAGCCAATTTGACAGAAGATTACAATGAAGAGGAGTCTCATGTAAATAGGATAGGTGTAAATAAATTTAGGAGATATGTAAATTACCCCCCTTTCTATATTTTTGTAAATATTTTAGACAGAATAGCCCATTGTTGCCTCATTGATGGTGGCTCGAGCCCAAGTGTCATGTCAAAGATCATTATGGAAGAGTTGGGCTTCTCTTGTACAAAAACAAATGTGAGAATCATGCTCTCCTATAATAATCAAAATCAATCCATGATTGGTGAGATCAAATATGTAACTTTAGTACTTTGTGCACATCCAGAGATACGCACCACCCTTAACATTCAATTTATCAATATGTTTGTCAGCAACTACTCAATTATTTTGGGAAGAGATTGGAAAGCACTAATAGGTGGATACTTGTCTTTAGATGGGTCATATATATATTGTATCTCAAAGTATAAGGATGTAAAGAACATTATTTTTCTCAAAGTAGATCATATCTCACCTTACATTGAGAAATTTCCTCAGCTAAATGTCAATTATGTTGAGGAAAGCCTGGGTGTTTACTCTATTTTCATAAAATAAGATTATGTGCCATGTGAACAATTTGACTATGATGACAGAATGTGGAATATGCACGTTTATGGTGCATTCTCTAGAGAAGGAAATGGACTTGGTATTATCCTTTACTCACCTGTAGGAAAAATTTACAACTTCTCCTTCAAGTTAGAATCTGCTTGCACCAATAACGTTGTTGAGTTTAAAGCCCTATTGTTGGGTATCGAGAATGTTTATAATCTGATTTGTGGTCATATTACCATATTTGGTGATTCTGAGCTTGTGGTTAATCTTGTTAGAAAAATTTATAATGCCAATAACAAGTTGATGACAAGGTACACTCAGGTCATTTGGGCCTTGATTTAAAATATGTTGTCTTTCAACATCACTCAGATAAAAATGGGGCTTAACACAATGGTTGATAGGTTGGAAGTTTTTGTTGCTTCTCCTACTCAACAGTTATTACCATAGTGACCTAATTGCACTTTTATGTTTGTATATCATCCACATATTCCTGACAATGTTGAATCATGGCAGGTTTTCAAAAATGGTGAGGATATATGTGCTTTCTTACATAATGAACCTCTTAAGCCTAAGGAAGTGATTTCTATTAAACATGATAAGTTTTTGAAGGGATTGACTCCTCCTGAGAGTTCATTTTCAACGAGTGATGTTGGTAAAAAGTAAAATTATGTAGAAGAGGAGTCAAAAAGGAAAGTTGGAAACATCGTCTCCCCGAACATTAGAACTTCATATGATCCCAAGATTCTTAAAATAGGATCCTAGTGTTCACAAGAATAAAAAGGAAAATTCATTGACTTATTCCATGAATTCAAGGACATCTTTGTTTGGTCATATGAGGATCTTCGTGGTTTTGATCCCAATGTCATCCAGCATGCCATTCCTATCAAAGAAGGGGAGAAACCAGTAAGGTAGATACAAAGGCCTACAAACCCTACCCTTGAAGCAACTATCAAAAAGGAAGTTGAAAAAATACTAAAAGCTTAAATCATCTTTCCAGTAAATTATTTTGAATGGGTCTCAAATCTGGTTCTTCTACGGAAGAAAACTGGTGAGATCGGGTTATGTGTTGACTTGCGTGCTTTAAATAGATATAGTTTAAAGATAAATTTATGCTTCCTAACATGGAGATGATCCTACAATAGGTATCCGGGTCTCAAATAATGTCTCTACTTGACGATTTTTCTGGGTACAATCAAATTAGAGTCAAAAGGGATGATAAATACAAAACCACATTCATCACCAGATGGGGCACCTTTTCCTACGAACGCATGCCTTTTGTCTTGTCTAATGTTGGTGCCACATTTCAGAGAGCTATGTAGATATCTTTTGATGATTTGATCGGTAAGATAATTCAGGTTTATCTTGATGACTTAATTTTTTATTCTAAAAATCAGTCAAATCATTTTGGTCATCTTAGGAAAGTCTTTCCACATTGCGGAAAATTTGGTATGTCATTGAATCCTTCTAAGTCTATTTTCGGAGTTACTCAAGGGTGTTTCTTACTATGGTATTAGTATTGACCCTGAGATATTTGTCATGATTATCAACCTCCCTACTCCTACCTCTAAGAAAAGTGTTCAAGATTTCATGGGCACCATTAACTTTGTTAGGAGGTTTGTTCCTGACTTCGCTATGATGGTTAAACCCATTCATAATTTGTTGAAGTAGGATAGAACCTTCTCTTGGATTGATAAGGTAGAAAAGTATTTTATAGGAATCAAGAAGGCAATAATATCTACACCAGTTTTAGACAAGCCTGATTTTAATAAAGACTTCATCATCTATACTTTGTCGTCACTATTTTACTTCGAAACTCTTGATATTAATATGGTTGATCATCCTTGGTACAAGGATATCATCTATTATCTATTGCATCAGAATTTCCCAAGTTTTTTAGATTCGCATTAGAGTAGAAGGTTGTGTTTGATAGCCCCAAAGTACCTCGTCCTAGGAAACATCCTTTATCATAGATTTGTTGACGGGATATTACTAAGATGTGTTGATGATAAAGTAACCCAAAAACTTTTAAATGAACTTCATGGATCTGCAGATTCTAACCTTCATATTGGTGGCCATTTCGCAGCAAAGGATAATGCTTTCAATATCATCAGGGCTGGTTATTTTTGGCCCTTGATGTTTCAATATTCTTTCAAGTTTGTTCAGTCTTGTGAAAAGTTTCAAAAGTTTTCTGGCAGGGAACAGTTTTCAGCTATCCCTTTACAACTAGTTTTCCCTGATTTCCCATTGGCTAAATGGGGATTAGACTTCATCAGCCCTATCAACCCTCCATCTTCTACAATACATGCATTTGTCTTGACAACAATAGATTACTTTACCAAGTGGATTGAAGTTGTCCCTCTTAAAAACGCATAGGATGAGCAGGTGATCAACTTATTAGAATCTAATATCTTTGCACGCTTTGGCCTTCCACTCAAAATAATTTCAGATAATGGATCATTGCTTATTTACGCAAAATTCACTCATTTTATGAGTGAATTTGGATTCAAACACTTCACCTCATTTACCTATTTCCCTTAGAGTAATGGAAAATTTGATTCAACCAACAAAAACCTAGGAAAGATCCTGAAAAGGATTAATGATGATAAGCCTTGTCAATGGCATACTCTTCTCACATACGCATTGTGGGTTGATCGCACAAGTGCCAAAAATATCATTGTCCATACCCCTTTCTCACTTATTTCCATTCATTTAGAAATGCAGGATGATGAATTAAATTCCACTGATATTTCCCAGAGAATGAATTCTCTGTTGGATATACAAGAACAAAGAAACCATGAATTGGAAAATCTGAAGAAAAGGCAGCAGACATTCAAGAAGTACTTCGATAAGCATGCCAAATATGCCAAGTTTAAGTTCAATGACAAAGTCCTACTTTGGGACTCTACACATGCTAATAAAGTCAAGCATTCTAAATTCCAAAAACTCTTGCTAGGTCCTTACAAGATCACTCTAATAGTTGGAAGCAATACTTACATGTTGAAAGACTTCAAAGAGCAGTTATTCTCTTTCACAACTAATGGCTCACATTTGAAACATTATTTTGAGCCTAGCTAACTATTGCATTTCATGAATCAACGTTTCTTGTAAATATCAATTTAGGTTGTACAATTATCTTATTTTTTTGCATCTTATTTTCTTCAGTATTGTTGCTTCACTTTCAGTCTTTCTTGAGGTTTGATGTTCAATTTGACTGTAGCTTTTTTTTCTCTGCCCTTGATTTTGTTAAAGTTTTGTTTCAGTCTTATTTGGATAATTCATGTATAGCCATAGTTTTTCCTTGTTTTGCAGAATTTATCTTAAGTACTGATAAGTATCTGGAACAGAAAGAAAGACAATCACTTGTGGTCCATAGATTTGTATCGTGCTACATCTATGACCACTTTGCTTAAACTTGAGTGTTGAATATTTTCCCTCCCTCATCTTTTCCTTTTCTACTTTCTGCCACCTCAATTTGAAAGAGCATACCAGAAAAAAAATAAAAAAAATTGAGTACATGATAGGAAAATTTTCTTTGATGGGGACGACTCTATGGTTTTTTGGACTTCACTGCAAACCTAACTCTCCACATTTTATTCTCTTACGGATCTCTTTTTGGTTGAACTAGTAACTCTCTCTCTCTACTAGCAGTCGGCAGTTAGTGTCAGGGTTTATTATATAGGGTTTCTGTAGCTTTTGGTGCATCATGGCAATCTACGATGATGAGGTTGACTATTCCCCAGAACCCTCTAATCTGTTTCCTTGGTATGAGCCAGCTGGAAACCCTCCTCTTCTATCCAACAGGGATTCTATGTGGGATGATGTGGAGGATCAATGGGTGCTGGCTCCTTTTTCCCCCTCTCCACCTTACACTTCTTCAGTCGCAGCTCCAGGCACGTGTCTAGCCATGTTTCTGCACCCACTTATCTTAGTTGTCTCGTCTTCAAGGGCTAGGTTTTTTGCATCTCGGGTCTCCTCTCCTTTCACTCTTTTTGGTTTTGACAATCTCTCTTAGGGTTTTGGGGTCTCTCCTCTCCACTCTTCTCAAGTTTCGTTGGGGTCTTCACTTCCTTCTCTTGTCTCTTGGACTTTTCTGGATCCGTCAGTGCCTGAATATTTTGTGGAGGGTTTATCCACTCCGGTCACTTGTAGTGGGGATTATTTGGATGTGACCACTATTGTTCCTTCTCCTTTCTCACAAGGGTTCTAGGATTTGGACGTTTCTTTTTTTCTGGGCTCTTGTCCCTTCCTTGACTCAAGGTCGTGTGTGACTTCTGAACTACATGATTGGGCTTCATCAGAAGGGTTCATTTCTCCTTTCTTACTCCCATCCAATATTAATGTATGGGATGGTGTCGATGGGGGATGCTAGAGATATTTGGGCATTTAGACTTAGAAAAGGGATGCAGCCACCCCCTCAGGGTTCAAGCGACGGAAAAGGAGTAAATGCAATGGGATCTCCTTGGAATATTCAAATCTCATTCTGGGAGAAGATTTATCTATGGCAGAGGTTGTGGAGTTGGCAAACAAAAATATGGTGGGAAAATCTTATGGTCGTCACTTCAGTGAAAAACCCAAAAATTATGGGTGGCACTTTCTTGGGGATTGACTCTCAACCCTCCCCCCCATATCTGGAAACTCTCCTGGGGGTGGTTTCTTATCATCTTGACGGAGGATGAACAAGAAACTCAGGCACTAAATGGGTGTTGTACCATCGACTCCTCTCTGGTGTTTCTAAAACTCTGGGATCTCACTTTCCATGCTTCTTGTGAAAGAATGGACTACTTTCCCATTTGGGTCCACCTCCTAGCGATTTTGCCCCATCTCTGGTCAGTCAAGGTCTTTCAATCTATTAGGAACTTCTTGGGAACCTATTTGGATGTTGATTTTTCATTTTGGGAGACTGGGGATATGGCCCTTGCACATGTACTTGTCTCATTAAACGTTTATGGAGGTTTGCATAAAGAGATCTTAATTATGGACAGGGGTCGATCCCGGACACAGATTCTCGACTACAAGGGAATTCCTTTCTGATGTCGAAGATTCCATTCCTATGGGAATATTCTAAAATATTTCCCTCATCCCTTCCAGGGACACTTAAAATCATCTCGGCCCTTCGAGACTGAGTTTTGATGGGGCCAAAATACTTCATATGGGTCGATCTCCCCGAATACTTCTTCCTCTCCGGGATCTCTTCTTACTCTGGGAAGTGGTCCTACGGGCTCTCTACTAGTTGTAGATGGAAATGTGAATGATTTTGGTTGGTCTGTACAAGCACTCGCTCTCTCTTTAGCTCTCATTATGGCATCTCCCCCTTCACAAGGAACTCTCCATCCACCCTCAATCGACGCACTTCTGGGTATGAATATTTCTATCCCTCTTTTTGTTCATGATCCTTAACTAGATTTTAAATTTCTAAAACTCGACAACTCCCCCTCCCTTCTAGACCTGCCCTCCCCTTTTCCTTCAGCCCTACTAAAATCTTGGCATTCCCCCTTTGTCCCTTTCCCCTCCTTAGCCTCCTACACCCTACTCTCGCTGCCCCACTTAGGATCCCTTTCCTCTGTATCTAGTGATGAGCCCTCTTTTGAGAGATTTGAGGATAGAACCATTCATTTTCACCTCAGGAACGGGACTATAATAGGCCCTTCCTCTATGGATCATGGTATTGGACAAAACCCTGACTCACAAATTTTAAAAAAAGGTCGTGGGAATTCTTCTCTCCTATCAAATGCACAAAATCGTGCTTTAATTGACATCACTTCTCGAAGAAAACAGTCTATTGTTGGGGCACTTAGAGTAGTCCATGCCCCCGATGAGGTTACCCCATGAAACTTCTCTCCTTCAACTACAGGGTTTTGGAGAGCCCCCATAAGAAATCTCCCATGAAAAGGTTGGTCTACACACATCAATCGGAAGTTATCCGTTTTCAATAAATGATAGTTGATGTTGCAATTGAAACATTTACTCTCGAAGCCCTGCTTCTTGGTTGGCAATTCTCGGGTATAGATGCAAATGGCAGGTTGGGTGGTTTGGTAATTGGCTGGAATTATCTCACTAGTACATATTGTAAAAATTCCGACATTTTATTTGCGGTGTTATGGACAAAATTGTCCATATTGTCGCAAAATAGAGGAAATTTAAAAAAAAAAAAAATCATATTGCTCGATAACGTCGATCTTTCCATGTTGACGTCTCTCTTGCCACGTTGATGTCTCTCTTGCCACGTTAACTTCGCTCTTGCCATGTTTTCCACCAGAACGTCTCTCTTTCCACGTTTGTGACATAGACGTCGTTCTTGCCACATTTGTGAAGATTGATGTCACAATTGCGACATTTTGGAAACTAGGTTTTCCCCTCCAATGGTCACCTTAGTATGTTGACCAAGTTAAAATACTAACGGTCACTTAGTTTTTTTTTTACGTCAGAATTGTGATGTTTCAAAATCTATAAATATGTTGCATATGATGGATGTTGCGACAAGTTTGCTATAATAATGACGCTTTGGGGTCATAATAGTTAGTGGTTAGAATGTTTTAGGGTGTGATTTTCATGTCATGAGTTATAGGGGTAAATGATTATAGTGTGTAAAGGGTTAGAATCTATTTGGGACCATCATGAAAATTTCAGTGTCGGAGCATTGAGTACTTGAGAGGTTGGATGCCAAGTGAGTAGTAAAATGGTATCATGAGAAAAGCTTCCTTAAGCCTTAATGGAAACTAGTGTGCTAGTTGCAGGTTTAGAACAAGTGTAGGTTATTAAGATGGTCAATATGAGTCAACCATGTTAAATATGGTCAACTATAGTCAAACATGATGAATTATGCTCAATCATGGTTAACAATGGTCAATGGAGATCAATATCGTCAATAAGGGCAAAGGGTTAGTTGGTTACTAGAGTGAATGTAATAGGAGGGTCATGGGTTAAGGGATTAGTAAGTTACATAGTTAATGGATTAGTGGGTATGTTTCGATGAAGTTAGTGGGTCAAGGGGTTATGATATGGGTTCAGTGGGATTAA
>ML776862.1:539091-564666 GCA_009831015.1 Picea engelmannii | reverse complement strand
ACAGACTTAGATAACATATCGCGTATATATTGAATATAGTAATTCGATATATGGATGTTTCTTTTCCTGAGATTCTATCTGAAATCTGTGAGACCATCTGCAGTTTGGATGTGCACCTTCCTCATAATGTGCAATACAGGAAGCCATTTGAACAAATTCACAATACTCTGCTTTGGCTTGTCATGTTCTTGGATCATGTTTGAAAAATGACTGATGTTCGGTCACTTAATATATCTACTACATGGATTAACTGTGTATATGACAGTTAACATTGGTTGTTATTTGAAACTAGATGGATTAGTTGTGTATATAACAGTAACATTGGTTGTTATTTGAAACTAAACTTGGAATATATATGTGTTCTATATCTGTAGGCCAAATCTGCTATAGTTTAAATTTGTCTTTTTTCGCCCCTTGTTCTGAATGAGTATTGGGATATTGAATTTTACATGGTTTGGCATTTTCAAATGTCTTGGCATGAGAGATTATGAGCTTTATATCTGGAGTCCAAATCTATTATGGTTGTTTTGAATTGCTACAATTTGCACTCTATGAATTTGATCTTCTACTCAATGTATATATATAGAACACTTGCATTCTATGTGTGAAGTTGTTGTGCTAGCCAAAGGATACAAAGCAATACCTGCAATGACTTCAAGTTGTATTATTGATGATATAATTTTCTGCTAAATGTCAAACAAATTGGCAGAGGTTTTAGTGAAGGCTCTAGAATTTATGTTTCTCAAATATCTCATTGGTATATAGGATCTTGTATTGGATGGCACTTGTTTCGACGTACCCAAGAAAGTACAGTATTATTTTGATCCTATCTAAAAACAGAGACTTACTCTCTAGTATATTTTTGTAGTCTTATTACGTATTATTACACTTGAGCTTTTGGACTTTACCTCAACAATTGTGAGTTCGTGTGATAACACACCCGATACATATCCTAGTGATCCTAAACCTCATTAGACAAGACCCCCTTTACCATTGGAAGTTAGTCCTCCTCTTCAACCAACCTTGCCTAAGACTGATGATATAGATTTAAATATTGATATGGCTAGTATCTTAGCAAAGGTTAATGTACCTGTCCCTCTCAGTATTGATATTGTATTTTTTTTTTTAAATACCTACAACACAGTCGTTATTGTGACATCTTGGAGTGTCACTCCCATAGAAACCACGTCGAAGATGATACCTCTTAACGTCGCTCTTTCCACGTTATAAACATCTCTATTGCCACGTTCAAGACGTATCTCTTGCCACGTTCAAGATGTCGGTCTTGCCACATTCAAGACGTCTCTCTTGCCACGTTCCAAACGTCTCTCTTGCCACGTTCAAGACGTCTCTCTTGCCACGTTCAAGATGTCAGTCTTGCCACGTTCAAGACGTCTCTCTTGCCACGTTCCAGACATCTCTCTTTCCATGTTCAGGGTGTCTCTCTTGCCACGTTCAAGATGTCGGTCTTTCCACGTTCAAGACGTCGGTCTTGCCACCTCCAAGACGTCGCAATAGAGACGAAATCTATGTCATCGGAAAAGAGACGTCATGTGAAACGACGTTTGAGAGGGTCCGTTGTTTGTCGTTCTCCCAAAAATATAAAGTGGCAATTGTGTCGAACGCGCCATCGGAATTTGACCCAAATGTACTAGTGTCTCAATAAAACTCTTGAACTCTTGGGCCCTAGTTTGTTGTTTTAGGGTTGACATTTTTGTGGAAGGTTTGGGGATGGATTTCAGAGTACTAAACATGTATGGCCCTTATTCGGAGAGGATCCTCTTTTGGGATTATGTATTCAAGATCAATTTGTTGAAGGTTGACAACCTCATTTTTTAGGGAGACTTAAATTTTTATTTGCGGGTCGCAGAGGTTTGGGGCTCAAATGCTCACCCAGACCACCAATCTGCTTTGTTCTCTCATCTTCTGTCAGCCAATGGCCTCCTAGATGTCACCCCCCAGAGGCTCCTCCCCACTTGGAGAAATATGAGGATAGGGAAAGCTAGGGTGGCCAAATTCATTGATCGTTTCCTGGTTTCAGAAAAGATGATGGAATTACGCTTTCAAGTTCGATAATGGATTGGTTCTGGGGACTAGTCGGATCATTTGTCGGTTTGGCTGGAATTGGAGGGAGGCCCAGTAAAGTCGACATCCCCTTTAAAATTCAATGTCTCTTGGCTCTCAGATGAAAATTTTCAAAACCTAGTAAATGAAAATTGGATTTCTTTCAATCCAAGATCAGGTCTATTGGTTGCAGTTCATTTCGCAAACAATCTTAAAAGAATAAAACAATTTGTGATCCCTTGGGCTCAAGAAAAATAGGAAAAAGAATAACAAGATCTTGAAAATTTAGAAGTTTTGATTGAACAATATTATCATTTTGTTGATTTGGGGTTTGTTACTGAAGCCTCACGGGAGAATCTGAAATCTCTTGAAACTAGTTGTAGGCAGTTGTTGGTCTAGCAAGAAGCGTTCTGGAGGCTGAAAGGCCGGGATATTTGGTTGGACAAGGGGGATGAGAATAAAAAATCATTCCATGCATTTGAAAAGGGATGAAAAGATGAAAACACAATCTGGAATCTCCAAGATCAGTATGGCATAAAGGTATCATCTTTTGAAGGTCTTGCCGAGATGGGGAAAAATCACTTCGAATCTTTGTTCAAGGCTAAGCAGAAATCAAACATTGTTGATATTGTCCGGTTATCTCTATTCTACCCTAGTTTTATGGATGAAGAAGGAAATAGATACTTATTTGTTGAATTCAATGATCAGTAACTAAATAAGACACTTCATAGTTTCTATAAAGATAAGAGCTCGGGGCCAGATGGGTGGTCGATTGAATTTTATATCGGCTTCTATGAGATGTTAGGTTCTGATATCCTCCATGTTGTTGATGAATCTAGGAGAAATGGGAGGAATAATGCCCCTTCAAACTCAAATTTCATAGCACTTATTCCTAAGTTGGACGAACCCCAATACTTCGATGAGTTCAGGCCTATCTCTATATGAAATTGTATTTTCAAAATAGTGTCAAAAATCATTGCAAGGTGCCTAAAACCAGTTTTATCGGCCTCTATTTCAAAAGAAAATTTTGGCTTTCTGAATGGTCGCCAGATCCATGAAGCCATTAGAGTGGCCCAAGAGGGTCTAAACAACCTCA
The DNA here is from genome assembly GCA_009831015.1 of Picea engelmannii. Classification (NCBI taxonomy): domain Eukaryota; kingdom Viridiplantae; phylum Streptophyta; class Pinopsida; order Pinales; family Pinaceae; genus Picea; species Picea engelmannii. The sequence continues at coordinate 561,506 of ML776862.1, read as the reverse complement.
GATCCTCCAGGGTGAAAGGGGCCATTTTGAATATTGACCTATCAAAGGATTTTGACCGTGTAAACTGGTCTTTTATCAAGCTACTACTTACGCACTTGGGGTTCGAGGTTCCTTTCATTAGGTGGATAATGGCTTGTATCTCTTTAGTTTCCTTTTTTATTCTTATAAATGGGGCAGCCTCACCTTTCTTCATTTCGGAAAGGGGCCTATGGCAAGGCTTCCCCCTCTCTCCACTCCTTTTCCTTTTGGTTGCAGAAGGTTTAAGTAGAGCCATTGGAATGGTTGCCTCCTCAGGTGAATTTCAGGGAATTCAGACTTCTCCTGATCTTCATATCACTCATTGACTTTTTGTAGACAATGTGTTAATTTTCTACAGTGGATTACCCAGGGATGCCAAAAAGTTAGCTGACATACTCAATCTTTTTCGGTTAGCCACTTGGATGGTCATAAACCCGCAAAAATCCTCTCTAACTCGAATCATTCTGGATGAGGAGGTAGAGGATTTATACAGTTCTTTATTTCATTTTTCGACTCGGGACCTCTCTATTGGCATTAAATGCTTTGGATTTCATCTTAATGAAAATAACTACCACTAAGAATACTGGCGGTGGCTCTTGGAAAATCTTGAGAAGAGGCTAAATGTCTGGAGTTATCAGTGACTCTCTTGAGCTAGTAGATTGACTCTGACTAAATCAATTCTTGAGGCCATTCCATTTTACTGGATGTCTCTCTCCTGGATTCCTAAAGGGATATTGGAAAAGGTTCGGCGTATTTTCTTTCGGTTCATATGGTCTGGGTCCAAAGACTATTATACATTACCCTAGGAAAAATGGGAACTATTGTCTCGTCCAAAAGCATTGAGAGGATGGGGCCTAAATAATATATTCATATTCTCAAAAGTTGTGTTCGTCAAAGTATGATGGAGACTATTATCAACAACTAGCCTCTGGTCACTGGTGGTGGAACACAACTATATTTTTCCAGATTCGGTAGGGGACCAGATTCGAAGGCCTGATAAGTCCACACAAAATTGTTCAATCATTTGGAAAGCGGTGTTAAAATCCTTCCATGTTATGGGAAATGGCTTAGCCTGGAAAGTCGATAGGGGGAACCAGGTTTGCATTGGGATTGATCCATGGCCTAGGAGTGGAAACTCTCATAGTATTCCATAGGCTCTTTTAGACTAGCTTCATTTAGAGGAAATATTATATTTAAATCAAATTCCAAACCCCGGCACTACAAATTTTTGGCATTAGGGGCGACATAGTTTTGTTTCCCTTGTCTTGGATTGAGTCCTCCAGATGTATTGGGATAACTACATTTTTTCTCTTCGGGTGGGACATATACGACTCGCAGATTAGGATGATGAATTGGTCCAGAAAAAATATCCCCATGGGGTGTACACACCCAAACTGGGTTATCTCACATTGAACACATATTCTCCAAAGAGAGTTGTGTTGGTGGTGGAGAGGTTTGTGGAAAATCAAATCCCCCCTAAAAGTAAAAAAAATTGTGTGTTCTACCTTGTTTGAAAATATCCCTACATGGGACAAGATGAGAAAGCACCAAATTCTCAAGCCAAGATGGTGCCCTCTCTGCAAAGCTGAAAACTAATCCATTACACACCTCCTTATTTTCTTCCCTTTCTCTATGAAATTCTGGATTGAAACCTCCTCTCTCTTGAGGCAGAGATGTGACTGGAGTGGCCCTTCTCTTGATATGGCATGGAAAAAAATTCTTCAAGATCCCGCTCACAAGAAGATCGAAGATTTTCCATTGCTTATTAGCTGGGGTATCTAGTTGGCTAGGAACTCGGTCATTTTCAAGGAAAAGGCAACTGTCCCTGAAATTATTACAGCAACAATCCTTTCGATCCTTGCTCATTTTCCACAAGAAAATAACAAGCCTGATATACATGTAACTCAGTAAGAACTCATTGACTCTTCATTTCCCTAGTCATATTTCGATAGTGCCACACAAAATCTTCTCTGTGGGGGCGGTGTTGTATTGTTTTTAACTAACTGACACTTCTATAAAATTAAAATGGGGTTGGTACAAGGTATGAACAACTATGTTGAGCTCATGGCTCTTCTACTACTGCTTAAATTTGTGAGTGATCAGGGGGTACACACCATCCAACATTTCGGGGACTCAATGAATATCATCAACTGGTCTCAGAAAACCCAGTCTTGCAATAATATTCTCCTACTTCCCATTTTGGAGGAGATATCCAATATATTGGATTCTTTTGACTCCTTTGTTTACCGACATGTTTACAGGGACCGGAATACCGTAGCGCAAACTCTGTTAAAAGAAGGAATCCCACTTCCTTTTGGTCACTGGCATATTACTTAATTGGATGGAGATAATGCACACGAGTTTTTCCATCGCCCTTTCATCGAAGGACCAGCACAATCTCAACATTAAGTTGTGGCTCTCTCTTTTATCTTGTTTTACATATACTATGTATATACTTGGCTCCTGATGCACCTATTTTATGTTTAGATATTGGGTGGACTTTATTTTTAATTCTGCTCTATGGCCCTTTGGGGATGGTCGATTTTTGAACTGTAATTATTTTTTTATGGTTTGTGTCCTTCTATGAACTGTGGGGAACCTACTATGCGATCACTTATAGGGCACTTTATTTCCCCTTGTGAACCATCCCTTTTACTCTTTACTTCACTATGCTGGAATGTGCTCATCTATCACCTATAAAATCCAATTTTGTCTCTTCGGATGAATAAAATTACATTTTTTTCCGGGGGGGGAAATAGAAAAATTTTCTCTGACTACGAAACCAAAAATCTGAATTCAAGCCAATATTACATTGCCTTCCATGTGGAGTCACCAATGTTGACTCTCAAAATCATCAAAAGTCACTTGCCTGCAAAGAATTGCAAGGCATACACATTTTTTTTAAAACATTATATATAGTAAATAAACTATAAGAGGGGACCCCATATAGTTTCATTCAAATAAGTAACCTGGAAGAGCCCCTTTCAAGGAAAATTCACTTAGATTATTTATTGTTGATGGTTGTCTTTGATGCTTACAGATCACCTGGATGATGATTATTTTTATACGAGCTTGGATTTAAGTGATAACAATAGTTGTTTCAAATGATAATCAAAACTCCTCTTTCGGCATTGATTTTTTTTATTCTAAGTTCAAACGCTGGGAAAAATCATCTTCAAAAAAAAAGTGTTTCAATAGTTGTTTCAAATGATAAAAGGGTTCTCATTTTTTGTGAATGCGTCAACATGATATTTGCCCACTAGCTGTTGAGTTTTTGACATATAAGAAAAAGGGTGATCTTCATACATATGCACATAGTGCATCACTTATATATATTGCACAGGTTATATGTATATGGTATGATACATATTAGATAAGCTACCAGGATATGGTAGTGTCAACCTTATTGTTACAATTGTATTTGGAAAAATGTTGAAGGTTTTAACGCATACAAGTTATTATCCACAGTGCACACATATTATATATCGTATCGGTATGATCCAACATGCATATTTTATAAACATTGCATTGTATGGCTGACGATCTTAATTATGGTTTTTAAGTGTTGGAAGTTCATATGTTAGTTAATGTTAAGGTTTCGAACATATGTGGGACATCCTATATGCATATGTTGGACATTATTATTTTTCGACGGTGGTTAATGTGGTAGGTGGTTGTGTTGGTAAGGTGTGATCCTGAATGAGTTGGTGCATATTTGACACCTATTGGTTTCTTGATTTTTTGACGTGGTTTGTCTTGGGTTTATCAAGTGATTAATGTTGGTCTTCACCCTAGCACGACGTGACCAAAAATTAATGCACTGACTTGTTGTTCAAGCTACCATTTTGGGTTTTGGTATTTGTTTCAAGTGTTAATGGAAATTAAGCTTTGGTAACCGCAGCAACCGCTCAAAGGTGCCTTTTAACCTGCACAACACCAAGTACTAGGGTTTCGATTTCCTATCATCTAATGTGATTTTTCATTGATATTTTATGCCTAGATTTGTAACTACATGTTGTTCTTTTCATTTGATGCTTTCGTGTTTTGTTTTAAAGGAAAATGAAGTTGTTATGCTCCTGGTTTTGGAAAAATCCATGCACAAAAGTTTGAATGATATGATGGATGGTTTTACCCATCGATTTCCATAGTTATGGTTGTTCATTTCCCATTTACCATGTTGTCCTATGGCTGTCTATAGTGAATTTAAATGTTAGAGTCTAGTGTTTTGGGTCTTTGGTATTTTAGTGTTATATGCAAGAAGTCGCATATAGACTTTTTGTTGTTTCTTGAAATAAGAATGGCACATGACCCTATGCATACCTTTGTTAAATGATTGATTTTTCCCGCATACACATTACAGTCGGGCCAAGTTTGAAGTAAAAATGTTTTGGGTCATGTTTGGCCCACTGGTTCATTGCCACCACCTCCTTCACATCATAATTTGCAGCCTCAATCCCAAGCCTCACATGCCCATCATAAGGCCAAAATCATTGAGCTTGAAGGAAACCCTGTGTTGGCCCTTGGTTATGGAAGGAAGCGAAGAACAAGGAAGAAAAGGAAAAAAGTGAACTTCGTGGAAGACACAGTGACTGATACGGGGTCGAAGTGAGAAAAAGAGCAGAAAAGATGGAGCGAAGCCCGAGAAAGAAATTTGTTGGACGAGGAGATTGGGGATGATAGATAAGCAAGGAAGAAGGATTATGGATGACTCAGAAAGAGGAAAAAACCACCATTAGATGCTTTGGAGAACCTCGTGAGAAGGAAGGAAAGACAGGTTGGCGAAGCCCTAAAAACATGGGTCAAGTTGACCTAGGGTTTTAGACACCTAGGGTTTTGGTATCTAGGGTTTTGGACACTTAGGTTTCAGCCTAAGGATGTCGGTGAATGATTGTAATGTATAAATAGAGGTCTAAAGGGCCTAGGTTGGGTTGGGTGTTTTGGGTTGGTACTTTGGGTTGATGTGTTGTTATTGTTACTTTTGATACTGAGTTGGTCGAGAGAAGAGTATTGTGAGAGAGAGAAGTGTTAAGTACAAGAGACTTATGGTATTGTAATATCTTCAGTTGGGTGCGAAGATCAACCCTGCAGCTGGGTGTGTAGGGAGGAGAGAGAATCATAGAAGAAGAAGAGAAGATCTGCTAACTTAGAGCGCATATAAGAATTGTATGCTTTACATCAATATAATATAACACAATTCTGTGGACATAGCCCTAGAGAGAGGGTGAACCACGTATATTTTGTGCTGTGTATGATTGGTATTTTGTATTTGTCCTTCATATAATGTTATTGCATTGCTAAGGTAGGTCTGATAGATGCATGGAGTAGATCGAGATGATAAGTGATATATGAATGATATGTTGTTCTTGTGTTAGATCCACTTGATATTCCCTTGGTTGTAGACATTGTTGTCCTGCAACCCCCTCATAACTGCTTCGGGTGAGACTACATTTGCTTCACAGGTGTTGTCGAAAGGGCTAGTAGTTAGGGATTGTTGGTGCGCTCTTGGAGCTAAACCTTTGGTCTACCCCTGTGCCAACAAATGGTTCCATTGTTGGGATAGGAATATTTTTAAGGGAATTTCAAGGTGGTTTCCATCGAAGACAGAAACTCAAAAGTGGATAGAGGATCAAGAGAGGGAATTTTCTAAAGCCTAGAACAAGAACCCTAATCTTAGTTCAGAGGACTGGTTGGAGAAGTATATTTTTTTTTATATACATGAGATATTATTTGGAGGAATCCATCAAGAGCTATATGAGTGGCTAGCTAGATTAGTTGATACCCAGTTCAAGATCCAATCTATACTTCATGTGGTATGGACATCAGAGTTGATCAAGAAGGTCAAGGAAGTTGTTAACATCATATCACGAGCAGCAGATCATTGGTTTGATAGTACCATTCGAGGGTACATGACGGAGTTTGTTGTTGATAGGGTAGAGTCATACAGCCAAGATGAGAGATATTTATTTAAGGGACCCAGAGGAAAATTTTTACAATTCTTGAAGCTGAGACTCAAGATGCTATTGCATGAGAATAACATCTGGAAGATACAATAGATTGGTTGGATCCAAAAAGGATAATGTTCAAAAATTCGGATAGCGACAATGACACAGAAGTTGGACATACGCACAGTGGGATATTGTTCAGAGAAGCCCATCTTGCAAACCTATTTAAGTATAACTATGGGTAGGATGGTTTCTACAGTGGAGAAGAAGCATATCTGATGGACAAAGAACATTGAGAACCCACTTGAGAAGAGGAAGGGGAAGTTGAAGAGCTTCACCGAGGAGGACCTGAAGGATCAGAAACTGCGCACACCATTTAAGTAAGTACTATTATCCTTCATGTTGATTCAGTATTAATAAATCAGAGTAATCCTAGTCACTAGAGCATCCAGAGCATTGTCCATAGTAGCCCACCACATATTCAGTCAAGAACCCTAGGAGGATCTATGGAAGATGAGATGAGACTTCCTCTCTTTAGGGGAGATGGATCTGAAGATCCTGATCAGCACTGGTTCTTGTGTGAAGCTGTATGGAACATTAAGAATGTCACAGATGAAGTTGTCAAAAGAACCTAGTTCAATACAACTCTCAGAGATTGTGCACTAAGTTGGTACATGAAACTCGTTCAAATACTTGCATGACCTAAGCCATTGAATCAGATCAAGAACGCGCTGATTGCAGAATTCAAGAAACCTAATTCAGAGTCACAATGTATCATAGAGATGAAAGGTATCAAGCATAAGGTGGTCAAACCTATGTGGGAATTCGATCAGAGATTCAAAACATTGACAGACCGATTAACTTTTCAGATCTCGGATGAACAAAACAAAGAATGGTTCATTGTTGCCCTCCTACCACACATCAAAGTTCCCTTGATGCAATAGAATATTTCTTCATATGTTGAGGCATTGTAGATCACCATGAAGCTTGAATCATCCCCTATGGGAGAATCCAACTCAGGTATGAGTCATATCCTGAGTCAGCTAACTAGTTTGTCTCTGCAGGTCGAAGATATGAAGAAAGACAAGGGAAAAGATAAAAGAGAAGATATATAGTGTGTTAGATGCAGATAAGAATGCCATGACAAGGAACACTACCCTCTATTCAATGAATACTTGGCTTCTGGAGCCCCGATCCCCTTGAAGCAAGTCACCTTACCCTGGTGTGAGGTATGCAAAAACAGACATCGTACTTGTGAGTGCTACTATATGAAAAAGTATGTTCAGACACCTACAAATTTGTATTGTACATTCTATAAGTCTATAGGTCATGATGATAGATATTGTAGGGCTTATGATCTCATGCATGAAATGTTAAGAGACATATATAATATCCAAGGTGAAGTACAACAAGAAGGAAAACTACGCAGTAAAACTCTCATGGGAGAGGAAACTTCAATCCTCGTGGTGGATTCAAAGGAAGAGGACGAGGAGGAGGAATGATTAGAGGTCGAGGAAATATCATCTGTTATAACTGCACACAACTAGGACACCTTGCAAGGTATTTTCATAACCCTTGTACCACTTGAAGCTATTGTAGCTCGTTTGACCATGTTATAGAAGATTGTCCTGTGTTGCTAGATAAGCTTTAGGAAAGACGAGGACCTCAGCAGAACCCACAAGTGCAACTGATCTATGTTGAACCTCACGGAGGAGACCCTAGAGTCGATGTTATAACCAAAGGAGGTGTTGTTATAGGAGAATATAGACTGGCCCAAGGGAAGATTACATAAGATTCAGGAATCATGAAAGCTACACAGAAGACCCAAGCCTTTGATGCAAATAAAGAAAGATAGATGTTCGAGGAAGCTAGGAAAAAAATTAGAGGAGACCAAGGTTCTTCATCAAAGACAAGACCAAAAGTAAGAGAGTATGGAATGCCTCACACATTTGATCAGTCTTCTTCACCAAGAGAAGGAAAAGAGGTAAGCAAGATCATGGACTTTTTACATACTTGTATTAAGTTGATTTAGGATGAAAGCGTTGTACAAGAGTTACAAAATTTAATGAGACAATATGATCTAGGAAATATAGATCCCTTACTGAATAGGGCAGTACACCAAATTGGTAAGAAGAGAATGACAAATAAGGAATTACATATGAATGCTAAAATAGGAGAGTATGAGATAGACTATGTGGTCCTTGACTTAGGGTCGGAGGTCAATGTCATGACGAAGCAAACTTGGGCACAGATGGGAAAACCAAAGTTGATATATTCCCCTATCAGGCTTAGGATGGCTAATCAGAAAGTTGTCAACCCATTTGAATGATTGGAGCATGTATTTGTGGACATCGACAGAGTAAGAACATTTGCAGATTTTGAGGTAATTGAAATAGTTGATGACAGTTTCCCCTACCCCAGGCTATTGGGAATTGACTGGGCCTTCAATAACTCTATTTTTGTTGACTTAAAGAAGAGGCGTATGAATTTTGAAGGTGATGGTCTTAGGTTCATTTCACCTTTAGATCATGATGAAGTTCAGCGATATACAGAGCCCATTAGAGAAAAAGACTATGCATATGCACTAGAAAACATCTACAAGCTAACCGCCAGACAGCAGGATTACATTAATCCTACAGCTAATGGGAATCTAAGATAGAGAAGTGAGAGTGCATGCTCATCAGATTCATAAGAAGCATAGGAGAAATGGAAGAATAAGATGTATGAAGTATCCACAAGAAGATGTGCTAGATTAACCAGAGAAGTTCGTTGGATTGGCACAACAGTAAGTAACTTACCCAGGTTTGATGGTTTGAATCCTTTAGAAACCTTCTTGTCAAAATTTGAAGAGAATGTACCAATACAATAGAGATTATTAGACATGGATGAGGCCTTGAAAGCCACACCAAAGAGATGGTGGGGGATGCACAAAAGTAATATCACAGACTGGACACAATGTCGTACTCTGATGACAGTGTGATTCTCATCACAAGTAGAAGTCTATGAAGTTCACTACACAAGTCGAATCTTCCCAAAGGACCATGTGAGAAGCTGGGAAGAGGCCTGGAGTGACATCCCACAAGAACAATGGGTACAAAATTTCATCAACACGGTGGACATGATACCTATCAACTTGTACCTTCAATTAGAGTTGTGCTTCGTCACTAAAGATTGGAAAGGTGTGACTCAAAATTTTATAACTACATTCCTATTGGAAAGAAAATTTCCTTTTGTAGACCAAGCATTACAGATTGTGAGACAGAAAGTATTTGAGGAGGTATCCAGCCTTCCCTTAGAACAGGAAGAGGATGAATGGACTGCGCCTCTCCAGAAATTGCAAGGTTGTTACAACATTAATGCGGATGAAGATGATGATCTGAGGAAAGTAAACATCACAGAAACAGAAGGCCAGAGAGATGTGGAAGGGATGGGAGTTGAGTTACAATTTATTGGACAGCCAATCAAGATCAAGAAAGTCAATATTGGAACAAAGGAGACATTGAAGCTTGCCAATGTCGGAGATTATTGGAATACTGCTACCATTGACAAGATTACAGAGTTGTTGCACGAGTATCAGGACTTGTTTCCAACCAAGTTCACTGATATGAAGGGTATTAAAGGACTTATGGGAGAGATGAGGATCCATTTAAAACCAGATGCTAGACTAGTCAAAAAGAGACCTTACAGATTGAACCCTAAATATAAGGAAAAAGTGAAGATTGAGCTTGACAGAATGCTGGAAGTAGGGATTATAAAACCTGCCGAATATTCAGAGTGGATTAGCCCTATGGTGGTGCAAGACAAGAAGGCAGGTGAGATCAGGATCTGCGTAGATCTCAGGAAGCTGAATGATTTCAACTTACATGACCCCTTCCCTACACCATTCACTGACGAAGTGTTAGATAACATGAGAGGCCAGGAAGTATATTCTTTTACAGATGGATTTTCAGGATACCATTAGATCTGGATTGCCAAGAAAGATCACCACAAGACTACATTTGCAACGGAATGGGGATCCTATCAGTATACAATGATTCCATTCAGATTGAAGAATTCCCCAACCATCTTTTCCACGGTGGTGGTCGAAGCATTCAAGGAGTTTTTGCACAAATTTTTAGAAGCATATTTTGATGATTGGATTGTCTTTAGTTTATTGAAGAATCACATTGAATGTCTAAGGCTAATGTTGGATAAATGCAGGAAGTGTCAAATTTCTTTGAATATAAAGATTTGAATTTTCTTCTCACCATTTGGGGTTTTATTAGGACATATTGTATGTAAGCAAGGATTATTGGTAGATCCATCCAAGATCGCCATAATAGTTGATCTACCCCCTCCTACAATAGTTAAATAGTTGTGCACTACATTGGGACACACAAGCTACTACAAGAAGTTCATTAAAAGATATGCTCATATTGCAGTGCCCATGGAGAATCTATTGAAGAAGGATTGTCAGTTTAGTTGGACTGAAGAATGTTAGCAGAGATTCGACACACTGAAACAGAAAATGGTTAATGCGCCCATTTTAGAGTTTCTAGATTGGAACAAGGAGTTTCATGTGCATATCGATTCGTCTTCTATTTCTTTAGGAGTTGTGTTAGCACAACCAGGAGAAGGATATATTGACCACCCGTTAGCTTTTGCTAGAAGGAAGCTATCAACTGTTGAGATTAACTACACCACCACTGAGTGAGAGGAGTTAGCTATGGTGTACGCACTCCAGAAATTTTGCCACTATTTGTTGGGAGGACACTTTAAAATGTTTATTGATCACTCTGCGCTAAAGTACCTGGTCAACAAGCCAGTTTTGGGGGGGAGAATATGCAGATGGCTTCTGTTGTTTCAAGAATATGACTTTGAGATCATAGTAAATCTAGGAAGAATGAACAAGGGTCCTGACCACTTGTCGAGTTTGGAACATGGAAAAGAACCCACCAGTTTGGAGGATACACTATTGAATGCACAATTTCTAGTTATTAGAAAAATTGATGACCACTTCACATACATAGTCCAGTTCATGTCAATAGGAATGGCACCTAGTGAGTATACAATTCCATAGAAGAAATAGCTAGTAGTGTGCGTTGTAAATTTCTCACTTATAGTTGGACATATATACAAGATGGGACCGGATGAGATATTGCAAAGATGTGTTATGGAGGCAGAACGACCACTGATCCTTGCAGAAGCTCATGAAGGCATCACAGGAGGACATTATGCATGTAAAGAAATTGCGCATAAGGTTCTTAGAGCTAGACTTTGGCGACCTACCTTACACAGAGATGCTAAAGACTATTCCAGAGCCTGCGATGTATGCCAAAGGGTTGGGAAACCATCCAGAAGAGATGAAATGTTGCTAGCACCTCAACTGGACCTACAAGCATTTGAGAAATCGTCCATTGACTTCGTTGGACCTATAAACCCACTAGGAAAGCGTACAGAAGCATGATACATCATCACTGCGACAGAGTACTTGACCAGATGGGTTGAAGCAAGAGCAGTCAAGGACTGTAGTGCAGCTACAGTCGCATGCTTCATATTTGATGACATCATAACCAAGTTTGGATGCCCAAATATCCTCATGAGTGATCAAGGAACACATTTCATAAATAAAACAGTTAAAGCCTTGACTGAAGAATTTACAGTCCACCATCAGAAGAGCACACCATACCACCCTCAAGCAAATGGGACAGTTGAAGCATTCAACAAGATTTTGGAAATAACACTAACCAAGATATGTTGTGTAAACAGGGATGATTGGGATTTAAGAGTACCAATAGTATTATGGTCCTATAGATCCATGTGCAAGAAGTTGACAATGCAGACCCATTTTAAGTTGGTCTATGGTCTTGAAGTTGTTGTTCCAATGGAATATTTGGTACCAAGCCTTAGAATTGTTGCCTTTATAGGTATGGATGATGCTTGAGATGTTAAAGAGAAACTTGCACAGTTGGTTGAACTTGAGGAAGATAGATTCATTGCAGGATTCCATCAGCAAGTACAGAAGGAAAGAGAGAAGGCCTATCATGACAGGCACATCAAGAAGAATGCATTTGGACAAGGAGACCTAGTGTTGGTTTATGATAGCAAGTTCATCAAGCATCCTGGGAAGTTCAAAACACATTTTCTTGGTCCATACGAGATCACCTATGTTACAGAAGGAGGAGCTACACAATTGAAGACATTGAATGGAGAATGGAAGGAAGGACTAGTGAATGGGAGTTGGCTAAATTTTTACTATGAAAACCAGCTGACTCGCAGCACTCAGTAAAATAAAATAGATCAAGGGTCTAGGTACCAGGTGTAGTTGAAATTGGGTACCAGACACAGAAAATACAGTCTGCACAAGGAGGAAGAGGAGGCATAAAGTAGAAAGAAAAGGTTTCACTGCACAATCCGAAGTTAAAGTACAACAGAATAGTCAGATCGAAGTGCCTCAAGATGAGTCACAGGTGAGTTTTGGGGGCCTGTTGGCCCTTGGTTATGGAAGGAAGCAAAGAACAAGAAAGAAAAGGGAAAAAGTGAACTTCATGGAAGACACAGTGACTGATACGGGGTCGAAGTGAGCAAAAGAGCAGAAAATATGGAGTGAATCCTGAGAAATAAAGTCGTTGGAAGAGGATAATGGGGATGATAGATAATCAAGGAAGAAGGATCATGGATGACTCAGAAAGAGGAAAAAGTCACTATTAGATGCTTTGGAGCACTGCGCGAGAAGGAAGGAAAGACAGGTTGGTGAAGCCATGAAAACATGGGTCAAGTTGACCTAGGGTTTTGAACACTTAGGTTTTGGCCTAAGGATGTCGGTGAATGATTGTAATGTATAAATAGAGGTATAAAGGGCCTAGGTTGGGTTGGGTGTTTTTCATTGGTACTTTGGGTTGATGTGTTTTTATTGTTACTGTTGATACTAAGTTGATCTAGAGAAGAGTATTGTGAGAGAAAGAAGTGTTGAGTACAAGAGCCTTCTAGTATTGTAAGATCTTCAGTTGGCTATGAAGATCAACCCTGCAACTAGGTGTGCAAGGAGGGGAGAGAATCATAGAAGAGAAGAGAAGATATGTTATCGCAGAGCATAGATAAGAACTGTATGCTTTACATCAATATAATATAGCACAATTCTGTGGATGTAGCCCTAGAGAGAGGGTGAACCACGTATATTTTGTATTGTGTATGATTGGTATTTTGTATTTGTCCTTCATATATTGTTATTGCATTGCTAAGTTAGATCTGATAGATGCATGGAGTAGATCGAGTTGATAAGTGATATATGAATGTTGTGTTGTTCCTGTGTTAGATCCACTTGAGATTCCCTTGGTTGTAGACATCTTTGTCCTTCAACTCCCTCATAACTACTTTGGGTGAGACTGCATCTGCTTCACAGGTGTTGTCGAAAGGGCAAGTAGTTAGGGCTTGTTGGTGCACTCTTGGAGCTGAACCTTGGGTCTGCCCCTATGCCAAAACCATGAGGAAGAGAAATTAGCAGTAGCCAGGTCAAAAATCATCACAAGAATATTCTCATTTAGTCACTTCCCATATGCAAGAGAATGATCAGAAATATGCTAAGGCGGATTCATCAATTGGAAAAAATGAAAGGGATGAGAGTAGTCATAGCAAGAGAGGGGCAGCCTCTCACAGTAAATATAGTTTATCATAATTTCTTTGGCACTTATATATGGACTTGTTTGCACTTTATTTTTGACATCATATCATTTTGGACAACTCATGTTTATTTTGACAGCTCATATTTGATAGTATTATTTTGGACAGCCTTATATTTTACATGCTTCGTGTTTAGACAAATTTATGAAATGGATAGATTTTGATAAATTGCATAATTGCCACATGGAGTGACAAGGGGATCCTATGATTATTTCATTTTATATAGAATAATTACATGGATTGTATGATGTGGTGAGATTGATATGCCACGCATTCAAGGTGGAAGATACAAGGATGAAATAGTTTATTAATTCATTAAATACAATTATGGGGTCCCCACTTATTAGTTTTATTTAATAACCTTATCATATTATTATTATTATTATTTATTAACTTACTTGACAACTCTCCTATTAACTAACTAATTGTCAGTTAATAATTCAACTACTTTGGAGATATTAAAAGGAGGCAAGTTGGAAAAAACAAAGGGAAAACATTGCTCTGATAAGGGTTCGTTGAAGGTGATGAAAATCTAGGACCAAGGAGCATTGAATTATGATAGGCTTCTAGAGTCATACCGGAGTGCAAGTTGTGGTTGTTGTATTATCATTATTGGTCTTATTTGAAGGCACCATTGGCCTATGTGTGTGTTCCCTAGGCTTCTAGACTTTCATCTGGTCCATACTTTGAAAGTATGTGAATAGTATTGGTTGTTACAGAATGAATGAATAAAATCATTGATGGTTTTGCAACCCTCTTTTTCTTTCTTATTTCTATCAAATTATGTGATTTTTTATTCTTGTTTAAATTACTATTTTAAAAAATCAGACTTCTTTATTTCAGTTTGCATTTGATAAATGATTGAAAAACAACAATTGGTCTTTAATTTTAATAGATTGAAGGTTAATTGAACTTGCAATAAGGATATAAATTAGGGTGATAATCATGCCTATCTTGTGTTATCTAAACAAGATTCAAAAAAATGTTGTGAGGAGGACTTCCATTTATTTTACTCAATAGACAACGGTATATGAACAAAACAGAAGTCTCCACCATGTAATTGGGAACAAGACACCAAAAGAGATGTTTACAAGAGAAAATACATAGGTTAGCAACCTAAGGATATTTTGTTGTCTAGTGTATGTGCATGTCCCCAAGGATAAGAGATCGAAGTTGGACCCTCCAGAAAATAAGGGTATATTTGTTGGATACATTGAGACATCGAAGGCATACAGAGTTTACATCCCTGGTCACCGACAGGTTGAGAATAGGAGAGATGTCACCTTCGATGAGGATGCAACCTTCAGTAGATCAAGGTAGCATCATACAGATGAGATTCATGAAGAGAAACCTAAATATCCCATAGTTACAGATACAGATACAGGCGATGATGTTGTACTAGATGATCATGATAAGGAAGAACCATAGAGACCTGGAGATTCATCCCAAGAGATGAATACTAAGAAGAGAAGACCATCTTGGGATCAAGAAATTATTCAGGATGCAGAGAAGTATGGTGCTCTAGATGGATCCTTCAAAGAAGGAAAGATACCATGACCATACTCTAGTTACATGGAACTATTAAGTGACATCATTGATGCTAATCCTACCAGTTATGAAGAGGCTGCAGAGAAGAAAGAATGGAAGGATGTCATGGTTGAAGAGTATTAATCCATTGTAATGAATGATGTTTGGGATGTGGTTTTGAGACCGAAAGAGAATACAGTGATAAAATCCAAGTGGATTTACAAAACGAAACATTCAACAGATGGAAGTATCGAGAAGTACAAGGAAAGATTTGTGGCACATGGTTTCTCCCAGAAAAAAGGAATAAATTATGAGGAGACATGTTCTCCTATGGAAAGATACACTTTGATTAGAGCTATACTTGTGATAGTTGCAGTGATGAAGTGGAAGGTACATCAGATGGACATGAATACATATTTTCTAAATGGTGTAATAGAAGAGGAAGTGCATGTGGATAATTCATAAGGTTTCGAGACACATGACATTCAAAAACATGTGTGCAGATTGAAGAAATCCTTGTATGGATTAAAGCAAGCACCCAAAGCATGGTACGGTAGAATTGACAGCTTCCTGATGAGCTTGGAATTTACCAAGAGTAAAGCAGATTCCAACTTGTACTTAAAGGTTGTATATGGTGGACCAGTGATATTACTATTGTATGTGGATGACATATTCCTAATAGGTGACGAGAAGATCATTATTGAAAGTAAGAGGAATATTTCTACAGAAATCGAGATGAAAGACCTAGGTATGATGCATTACTTATTAAGTCTAGAGGTATGGCAGAGACCGAGTGAGATTTTCCTTAACCAAGGAAAATATATTGTAGAGGTTCTGAAGATATTCGGAATGATGGATTATAAGTCCATGCATACACTAATGGTGAAAAATCTGAAGTTATTGAGTGATACAACTTCAGAGACAGTGGATGCCACCATGTATATACAGATTATTGGTGCGTTGATATACTTAATGAACATGTGGCCAGATATATGTTTTGTTGTGAACACATTGAGTCAGTATATGGTTGAGCTTAGAGGTGTTCACTTGATTGCAGCAAAACATGTGATGAGGTACCTAAAGGGTACAATTTATTATGGACTCGGGTATGCTTCAGATCTTGAGATAATCCTACAAGGATTTACAGATTCACATTAGTTCGGTAGTGTTCCAGACCGGAAGAGTACATATGGATGTTGCTTCAGTATGGGATCATCTATGATATCATGGTTCAACAAAAATTAGACAAGTGTGGTTCTCAGTACAACTGAGGTAGAATATATAGCAGTGTGTTCATCTTGCAGTGAAGCAGTGTGGCTTAAGAAGTTGCTTGCAGGATTTTTTTATATCGATTTAGAGGTGACTTGTATCTAGTGTGACAACCAAAGTTGTGTGAATTTGACAGAGAACCCAGTGTTCCATGAAAATTCCAATCATATCGAGATCAGGTACCATTATATCAGAGATATGGTACAGAAGGGAGCAGTGACGCTTCAATATGTCACTACAGATGAGCAGATATAAGATGTGTTGACCAAGCCTCTGTCGAGAGTGAAATTTGTATACTTCATAAACAAGATTGGTGTGGTCCAGAAGGATGTCCCTAGTAAGAGGGAGTGATGAGTTACATATGTGATTCATGGGAAGCAGCAGCAGCATGTGGCAGTGGAAACGGGTAGTCATTCACGAGCACGTTACTGACTATGGCACCAGTCAGCAGGACCTCACACATGGTCAGAAGATTCCAAGCCTTTGGGGTTGGCTAGTTACCTATCTTTTCAAGCTAGTGGGTCAACCTGTGTGGTTGGAGGAGTTTCCTATCCTTGGGATGGATGGGTAGTGTGTGTGCATTACATCGTCTAATCCTTGTGATTAGATGTCTGGTCATTGTGGACCATTTTCCTAGTGTGTCAACCATAGGTTACTAGTTCTTTATGAACTAGATGTCAAATTCGGTGTGATCTGACAAGTTACTTGTTCTTTATGAACTAGATGCCATATTTTGTGTGATTTGGTGAGTCACTAGTTCTTTATGAACTAGATGTCAGACTCTGTGTGATCTAACGAGTTACTAGTTCTTTACGAACTAAATTTCGGATTATGTGTCAGTTGGCGAGTTAAAATACCTGTGATGACACAAATCTCAAAAGTATGATGAGACCCTAGATGCATGATGTGGTTACAAAAATTATTCAATATAGAATTGTGGAAAGTCAAAAAGTCAATGGTCAAGTGTACAGAAGTGTAGAAGCAGTTGTGATGATCATTCCAAGAGAATACCTTCCTTTCTAAGAGGGAGTGTTGAAGTTTGAGTAGCTTCAGAAGATATTCTTATATTGTATTAAACCAAGAAAAAATCATAAAGAACAATATTATGTTATATTTGTAAAGTAGGCCCTATTGTTCC
Organism: Picea engelmannii; assembly: GCA_009831015.1. NCBI lineage: Eukaryota > Viridiplantae > Streptophyta > Pinopsida > Pinales > Pinaceae > Picea > Picea engelmannii. The sequence goes on along the minus strand of ML776862.1, from coordinate 543,953 downwards.
TTTGTAAAATTTGGCCCTATTGTGCCTTGGAAAAATTCAATTGTAGATTAGAAGGGAAAAGTATACAAGTTGGCCCTGACCTATTTCTGGGTGGCTTAATTTTTATTTATAAGAGGCTAGATGCCTCACTTGAAGAACACACAACACAAGGTCTCTCACACAAGTAAAAGTGTGCAAGTCTGAGGAGGAGACACATCTACAAAGGGTTTTGGTTATCTGTTGGAGGACTATCTTGGTCTAGTGGTGTGCTACCCTATTATGGTTAGGGTTTCTGGTTTATATTTTGTTTGGTGAGATATCTCTTGAGAGAGACATTGTATTTTTTGATGAATCTATATTGAAAAAGATTTGTTGGGTTTTCTCCCCCATTAGGGTTTCCCAGGATAAATATTTTGTATATTGTAAATGCATTTCTTTCAGTGATCCTTATGCATGCATTTATTGTTTTAATAGCTTAAAGTTAAAGAATATTGAATATGCTTAACTACTTTAGAGAAATTTTAACAAGCAGTACCATGTCAGTCCCATAAAGGATCTCACTTATGTGACATTTCTTGGTGTTGGCCATTCCTCAATGGATTTTATCTCTGTTGGGTCCATAACTATTCATTCCTCTGAAATGATATGACCCAAGTAATGAATCTACATTTAGTAAGAGGAAAACTTGCTCAATTTTCCATAAAGTTGATGCTCCCTTAATACCTGCAACACCATCCTCAACTGTCAATCGTTCTCTTCTTCCAACTTTGAGTAGATAAGTATTTCATCCAAAAATACAATGACAAACTTATCTAAATAACTTATGAAAACTCCATTCATTAAACACATGAAGACAATTGATGCATTCAACAACCCAAATGGCACCACTGTAAACTCGTAATGACCATACCTTGTTCTAAAGGAAGTCTTGTTGATGTATTCATCCTTTATTATCACTTGGTGATATCCAGATATGAGATAAATCTTGGAAAATATCCTTGTGCCCCTTAGCTGATCAAACAGGTCATCTATCCTTGGAAAAGGATACTTGTTCTTCATTGTTACCTTATTCAATTGCTTGAAGTCAATGCAGAGTCTTAGCATGTCATATTTCTTTTTCACAAATAAAACTAGCACACCCCAAGGTGACACACTTGGGTGTATATACAACTCCTTCAGAAGATCTTCAAGTTGCATCGGAAACTCCTTTAGTTATGGCATACTCATCCAATAAGGAGTCTTGGATACAGGAGTTTCTCCCGAAATCAGATTTATAGAGAATTCGATATCCCTTTTCGATGGAAACCTTCGTATCTCTTTGAAGACATCCTTGAATTAATTTAGTACTACACAGTCTTCAACACTTGGTACTTTATCCATGGGTGCCTCCACAAATACTTGACATCCTTTCCTGTAGAATTTCTTCAATTGCAAGGCTGAAATTTTTATAATAGTCACATCTCTTGGAATGCCTTGAATTGATCTCAATTTGTTTTGCTCATCTAGGCAAGTAAATTTCTTATTATAACAGTCTAGAAATGCATGATGTTTATCCAACCAATCCATGCCAATGAGGCAATCATACAAACCCAAAGGTATGATATTCAAATCATCCTTTGTGTGCAGTCCATTCATCTCCATTGGACATGCCTTAACCATATCATTAATTTTCCTTTTTACTCTTGTAGCTAACTGCACCAACCACAGTTTTCCAAGATTGCTTCTTAGAAATTGGAATATTTCCACCATTTTAGGATCTAGATAACTATGACTAGCTCCTAAGTCAATTAAAATAGCAATGGGTTGGTCATTAATCTTTCCTTTCACCTCGATCATGTGTGACTCAAACTCATTTTGCTTGTTGTCTAGGGCTACGTAAATTATAGGTGCACTTATACCCATGTCTTCAATTGTCGCAGCTTGTCATACATTGTGTGCAGTCCTCATTTTTTCACCTCTTTGAGGGAAATATCTAAACATATGATCTTCTCCACAACCCCAACATTGAATAGGTTGTTTTCTTTGTCTCTATCTCACTGACTCGTTCATTCTAGGATATTTGGGAGCTAGTTGTCCCTGCATAGTATTTCTGAAAAACAATGGCTTAGTCTCCTTCTTCCTTTGTTCCACTTTTCTCTTCATCTTGTCATTCCAAACCTTTTGGAAAGTCGATCTTCCCTTTTGTTGGTCATAAAGACATTTATCTCTCCTTACAGTTTCTTCCAATGTCTTGGGATCATCATATTGTATCTTGTCATTGATCAATAAGGGAAACCCACTCAGATACCTTTGAATCTTCACCTATTCATCCTTGATGAAAGGAACATATTTTAGCGATTCTAAAAATCTTCTTTTGTACTCATCAATCATCATGCTCTCAAGCTTGAGTTCAAAGAACTCCTTCATTTTCCTATCAAAGTGGTGTTTGGTTAAATATTTGTTTTCAAAATATTGCTTGAACTCCCTCCAATTAACCTTTTTCTCAACAATGTGTTGCACCTGCACATACTGATCCTACCACATTGATGTTTTTCAATTGAGATGGTAAATAGCAATTCTCCCTTCTGCCTATGCAGAATAATTATGCAATTGGAAGTACTTCATCATACGCAATAGCCATGTCTCTACATCCTCATCCTTTGTGTGTTCATCGTCAAAGATAGGAGGATTTATCTTATTCATTTCTCCCCGTATCTCGTCCACCCCAGTCCTCCCCTTGTGATTTATGTTAGGATATGGACTTGAGATATGGCATGCTTTCCTGAATGAATGCTTTGGAGAATGGTGATGTTTCCTATCAGTGCCTCTTGCTTCTCTTATTTTCTCATTGGAAGACCTGTGACTTCTTGACTGTAACGTCCCCGGCCACCAATAGGTCAGGCAATGCCACTACTCAGACCACTTAACGTAGCTCTGAAAACCATTTTGTAAAGTTCCCGACTATCCATGTTGGGACACGCTACGCCAGAGAACTCTTTCGTTCTCTCTGCAGAACATAATGTAACATACCCAATATCCAACTGAGCTATGCCACATACAATTTTCTATCTGCATGCAATAACAATATATACATATAGAATTCTTGCGGAAGCATTTATATATAACGTAAATAGTCAAATACATCTGTAAATGCACAAATTATGTTAGGGTCCTAACTCGCATATAGGTAAAGCAATATATTTGGATGTAATAAAGATCAATATTAATAAGGCCTTTCAATAAAATAGAATAAGGAGGATGTAAGAATACCTAATAGAAGCTTCCGCTTCTAGAAGGATCTTACTCTAGATGCTTCTCTTGATAGACATATTTAGTATAAATAAGGGTCGAGGGTATGAAAACCCTAGCTTGGAGATTATTGTAACAGAGCATTGCAAACCCTAGCTTGGATATTATTGTAACAGAGCATTGCTCGACTGGAAGTTGCCCCCTCAAAGAGGCCCATGAACATTGCTTTTTGAATCAAAGTGTTATTTATGTTGTTGTTCTTATATCATTTATGTGTTATTGTGGAGATTATGTTGGTTATATTACTGTTATTCTACCATTTCTAGCATTTTATTTATGTTTTTCATACTTTTTATATCTGGTATATTACAAGTGGTATCAGAGCACTTTCCTTGGCAGAAATTGTGGGAAATTTTTTTCAGGGTAGAGACATATTCCAGCGTCTTTAAGCCACAGAGATATGTCATTACGTGCATAAACCCGCGGTTGAGAGATTCATACACACATGAAATACAAGTGGTTCTTAAGGGCACATATGTTGGTCACCCTTGTAACCCATGTTGGTACCCCTTCGAGTGGTAGCACATCAGACAGCACATGTTTATGAATTGGCCTAGATTTCCTGAAGCCCTCTTTAGATAAACTGATTGGCCGCTTGACTACTATAGTGCCACCAAGAACAACACTCGAGAAGATACTCTCTAGTACCTGGGTAGTCGGGCAGTACGGCTAAGGGTACGGTCTATCCTCCTTAGTGCCCTGAGATATTGGGCCAAGTACTATTGTTGGACCCTGCACGTATATCAGAGAGCTATAGCACAGGGAAAACCCTTGTCTGTAGAACCCTTGAATACCTAACCCTTGGGGGACAGAAACATAAACAAATTAAAACAGACAAGATCTGTTGTCGCGCAACTGTGTTCGGGTTGTCAAATCACTACACTTTTCTTACTGGTTAAGCATTTGGGGATTTCATCACTGCAGTATTTTTCAAACCAGAGTATAACTCTGCAGGTGTAAAAAAAAAAAATATATATATATATATATATCTAGAAAATTTTTCACCATTATTTGAGACCTATTCCATTGGATTCATCTCTTCTGCCTTATCACATACATCCATATCATTTTTTGGAAAAAAAAATTACCCCACCCACCCCGTTTTAGTTCATGGCCCATACCCGTAGCCAAGACCTGGAAGATCGCTTCAACACCTTGCAATATGGTCTCCTTGAGACCCAAAAACAAGTAAAACAACTCACTGCCAATGTTGCCTCCATCGATACAACCATCAATACAACCATAAATACAACCATCCAACCCTCAATGGAGGAAGTCAAACAAGAACTAACCACCCAGCTTGAATATGTCTTTGCATCACTCTGCACCAAACTGAAGATCCCTACATATGACCCTTTCTCTGATGCACCTCCAAAGACTGAAGGTGAACATTCCTCCCATTCCCATACCTTTCAGCACCATCACTTTCAACATGACCTACGCCTTCCACGAGTGGATGTGACCAAATTTGATGGCTTGGACCCCACTGGTTGGGTAACCCAAATGGAACATTATTTCTCTTTATACGACATTACAGATGACTTGGCCAAACTCTGGTATGGTGTTCTCCATCTAGATCAAGAACGTTGGCAATG
>ML776862.1:522387-539041 GCA_009831015.1 Picea engelmannii | reverse complement strand
GAACAGTAGAAGACTTCATAGCTGCCTTTGAGCGCCTAGATTTTTGAACAGAGGGCATGATGGATGCTTTCTTTCGAGAGTGTTTTATCAGTGGCATCAAGGAGGATATTCAGGCCCATGTCCTCATGGCTCGACCCTTGAGTTGGGTGGAGGCTACTAAAATAGTTGAAGAAGAAAAACAAGTTGTATCCTCTCAAAACCGAAAACCCTCCTTTATCCCTCGCCCTAAACCCATAAATCCCACTACTCCCTCCGCCCCATTAAAGATCCAAAAATTGACCAGGACTGAAATGGCTAAACGCCAACTCAAAGGCCTCTGTTATAATTGTGATGATAAATATTTCTCAGGCCACAAGTGTAAGGAACAAAATCTTATTATGGCCATCTCTGAGGATATTTCAGAAGAGGATGTTGAAACTCCCCTTGTGTCTAAGTCACCTAAAATCATTGACATAACCCCTCCCTCAGACCCTCCCGAAGTGGAACCAGTCATTTCCCTCAATGCTCTCACTGGCTTCTCCACTCCCCAAACCCTCGAGTTAATCAGTTACATCAAGCAGCGGAAGGTCATCATTCTGGTTGATAGTGGAAGCACCCATAATTTTATTCATCGTCGCATTGTTGAAGAAACTCATTGCTACATCGATGTCGTCAAAAATTTCCAAATCATGATTGCCAATGGTGGTTCAATGAAATGTGGAGGGCGTTGTGAAAATGTCTGTCTCCAAATTGGTGACTACCACCTAAAATCCCATATGTTTTCATCGACATGGGCGGTTGTGACATTGTGTTGGGTGCAGACTGGCTAAGAACTTTAGGTCCCATTCTCATGGATTTTAAGGAATTAACCATGAAATTCAACCAGGAATTCCACCAATATAAATTCCAAGGCATCATTGTTGGTTCACCTAAGTTCATTAGTTCCCATCGCATGGAAAAGCTGCTCAAAAAAGGTCATTCTCATGTCATTTCCCAACTCCATGCCATACAAGCAACAGAGACACCCTCGGTGCCGCAAGACCTCCAAGCCCTCCTTTCTAAACATCAAATGGTATTTTCCACTCCCCAAGGACTCCCTCCTTCTCATGATGTTCATGATCATTCCATTCCCCTTGTACTCAGAATCCTTCCTCCCAATATCCGTCCTTATCGCCACCCCTTTTCACAAAAAAATGAAATTGAGAAAATGGTTCAAGAACTCCTTAATGCAGGTGTTATTTTCCCTAGTATGAGCCCTTACTCTTATCATGTAGTCATGGTCCTAAAGAAATAAGGTTCTTGGATAATGTGTCCTTACTTTCGTGCCCTCAACAAACTGACCATTAAAGACAAATTTCCCATTCCTGTCATTGATGACCTCCTAGATGAATTGAGTGGCACCCAATTCTTTACTAAACTTGATCTTCGCTCGGGCTATCAGCAGATACATATGAAAGAGGCAGACATTCCCAAGATGGCCTTTTGAACTCATGAGGGCCACTATGAGTTTTTGGTCATGCCCTTTGGCTTGTGTAACTCCCCCTCCACCTTCCAAAGCCTCATGAATCATGTCTTTTGTCCCTTTCTCCATCATTTTGTCTTAGTTTTCTTTGATGATATCCTCATCTATAGAAAAACCTGGACAAACCATCTTACTCATGTGGATCGAGTTCTCCATCTACTCTCTCAGCACCAACTTTTCCTAAAACAGTCTAAATGTTCTTTTGGTGCCTCAGATGTAGAATACTTGGGTCATCTGGTTGGCAAGGATGGCTTCAGGGTGGATCTGAAAAACATTGAAGCTATGCAAGACTGGCCGCACCCAAAGACTCTCAAAAGCTTGTGTGGATTTCTGGGCTTAACAAGGTATTATTGCAAGTTTGTTAAGAATTATGGAAAGATTGCAGCACCTCTCACTACTCTCCTCAAAAAGAACTCTTTCACTTGGACTCTAGCCACTGCTCAAGATTTTCAAACCTTGAAGATGGCCATGCGCACCACTCGGGTTCTGGCCCTTCCTGATTTCACAAAGACCTTTTTTTTGGAATGTGATGCCTCAAGGAAAGGAATCGGTGTTGTCCTTATGCAAGAGGGTTGACCTTTGGCCTTCACCAGCAAGCAACTATCTGAAAGGAATCTGGGAAAACCCATCTATGAAAAGGAAATTTTGGCTATTATGCATGTCGTTGATCTGTGGCGCCCTTATCTCTTAGGGAAACGTTTCCAAATTAAGACAGACCATCAAAGTCTCAAGTAATTTCTGGAACAACGCATTTCCTCCCCAGAGCAACAAAAATGGGTGACTAAGCTCTTTGGATATGATTATGAGATCATTTACAAGAAAGGCAAAGACAATGTGGTGGCGGATGCACTGTCCCGAAAATATGAAGTAGAAGGGTCCATTTTTTCTCATTCCTTCATTGTACCAGATTGGCTCCAAGCTGTTCGCCAGGAATGGCTACAAGATCCCAAAAGTTCACATCTGATCCAGTAATTGCAGACCAATACTCTAGCTCCCCCGAAGTACTCTTGGCTCTAGGATGAGCTTTGATACAAAGGTCGTTTGTATTTAAGTAAACAATCAAAGCTTAAATCCACGATACTTTCTAAGCTTCATGCTACACCCACAACGGGGCACTCCGGGTTCACCAAAACCTATGACAGGGTCAAACGTTCTTTTTTCTGGGATGGTATGAAACAAGACATCCGTAATTTTGTCGTTGAATGTGATGTGTGTCCACACACAAGGGAGAAACAATCAAATATTTGGGCACACTACAACCGCTTCTGATTCCACCTACTATTTGGAAGGATATCTCTATGGACTCTATTACCGGCTTACCCAAATCGGGAAATAAATCAGTCATAATGGTGGTTGTGGATCACCTTTCCAAGTATGCTCATTTATGTGCTCTTCAACACCCATTTATTGCATCCACAGTGGCTCAATTTTTTATGGACCAGGTCTTCAAGCTTCATGGCATGTCGCACTCTATTGTTTTTTATCGTGACCCAAATTTCACAAGCAATTTTTGGCAAGAATTGTTCAAGCTACAGGGAATCCAATTGCATCTTAGCATAGCTTATCATCCCCAAACTGATGGTCAAACGAAAGTTGTCAACAAATGTTTGGAAACATATCTGAGGTGTTTTGCCTCTGAAAAATCAAAATCAATGGGCTCAATGGTTACCCCTAGTTGAATGGTGGTACAACACTTCCTACCATACAGCTACACGCATGACTCCTTTTGAAGCGGTATATAGAAAGAAGCCACCTTCAGTTCTCTCATACTTACTGGGTACCTTGAAGGTCCAAGCAGTTGACCAAACACTTACAGTTCGAGAGGATATTCTCTGTACCCTCAAAGAGAACTTGGTCATGGCACAAAATTGCATGAAGAAACAAGCAGATCAAGGTCACTCTGAACATCAATTTGCAGAAGGGGATCAGGTGTTTTTGTGACTGCAACCATACAAGCAAACCTCCCTCAAGGTCGAGCATTTTCAGAAGCTAGTGCCCAAATTTTATGGTCCTTATACAGTTCTCAAACGTGTGGGACAAGTCTCCTATCATTTAGCTATGCCCATTCATTTGAATCTACATCATGTTTTTCATGTTTCATGCTTAAAGAAGGTGATTGGAACTAGGTGAAAAATTCAAACCAACCTTCCTGAGTTAGCTGAAGAAGGATCCATTTGGCTACAACCAGAAGCAGTTTTGGACTAGCGTGAGCATCGCCTATGTCAAAGAACCATTAAGGAAGTGCTATTCCAATGGAAAGATACAACTCCAGCAGATGCCACTTGGGAACCAGCTACCATTCTGCAACAGTTTCCACATCTCAAACCTTGAGGACAAGGTTGTTTTTAAGGGGGCGGACATGTTAGGTTCCTAACCCACACATAGGTAGAGAAATATATTCAGATGTAATAAAAGTCAATATTAATAAGGCCTTTCAATAAAATAGAATAAGGCAGATGTAAGAAGACATGTTAGAAGCTTCCACTTCTAGAAGGATCTTCCTCTAGATGCTTCTCTTGATAGACATATTTAGAATAAATAAGGGTCAAGGGTATGAAAACCCTAGCTTGGAGATTATTGTAACAAAGCGCTGCTCGACTGGAGGTTTCCCCCTCGAAGAGGCCCATGAACATTGCTTTCTGAATCAAAGAGATATTTTTGTTGTTGTTCTTATATCATTTATGTGTTATTGTGGAGATTATGCTGGTTATATTATTGTTATTCTTCCATTTCTAGCATTTTATTTATGTTCTGCATATTTTTTTATATCTGGTATATTACAAACTCATATTGAATAAAAGTAAATGCATACATATAGCATATATAGGAAATACCCATAAATATAAACACAATTAAAAATCATACACAGGAGAAATCCATAAAATAACAATGCAACATGTAAATTTATCACACAACTAGCACTTATCTTGGTAAGAATGTCACCAACTACGTGCAGACCTTCCACGAACCTCCCAGCCTTAGACTACACTGCTCATCACTCTCAACAGTGAGTCACCCCCGAGCTGAGACTAAAATCCACCCGAGTAAAGGGTTCCTAACCAGGCTAATGGCTCATGGAAAACAGGAAAGACTTTGTCTCATGTGCTCACTCAACTAACAGCCTACAGCCTCTCATTCCCCACATGCCTATCCCACCCAAGGAAGAGTGCCCCTTCTCTTCTCAACAGTCCCTCGATTTCCCCACTTCCGTTCCAGGGCTTCAGCAACAAGTCGGACCAAAAGTCTCAGAGCGTTGTAGTTGTAGTTTAGAACCTTAAGGAAATCGATCCCCAACAATTCTCTCACTCAGAGAATTGCTCATGAGCCTCACAACCTGCCTCTTCAATATCCTACGTGCCTGACAACCCGCTTCTTCAATCCCGCTCCAAATTTAACCAGGTGCACCAATAGGAAAAATGGCTATGGAAATAGGTTCAGGTATAATGACAGAAAGTATGGAGGATAACTGACTGTGTGAGTGAAAAATGGTCATGGAATCATGGCTAAATAATCGAAGGAATCAATGGTCTGAATGAAGGAAAAGATGATGGAATAGTGTCCCCAAAAGAACTAAGTCACAACAATATGTATGCATGTCCCCAACATGACACTTGTCATGTTGGGAGCTACTTTGGCCCACTTGTCCCCAACTTTGAAACTTAGGATAAAATAATTATCCATACTTTTATACTTTAGGAAATATTAATATAATATTCCTTTTTGGTTCAAGCTCCCTAACTTAGCCCCATTTCCTAAATTTTGGCCCTCCCTTTCCCTAACTAGTGGTTTTTAGTCCCCTATATCTTTTATCATGGTCGGTCTGCGTGCAGCGATGTATTTATATTAATTATGAGACATGTACAAAAACAGGTGCATTGGCCTTTAACATCTAGGCTCTCCGGAATAATCAAAATATAAGCATCATAGCTTATAACCACTAGCTCACCAACCTATAAAACATAGCATATACACAAAGGCTCACTGGCCTCAGAATCGTGCGCACTCAAGTTGTTGCGCGCAGTATCTTGGGATGTGCATCATTTTACTGCGCAGTACATGTGCGCACTACACCATGGAAAATGCAATCCAAAAATATATCAAACAGCTCACCAACTTAAGTACATTGTTACATTTACAGTTGGGATTCTACTTGGGGATATTACAATCCCCTCCCCTTATTTATGCACTATCCTCAGTGCATCATGTATCCATATACAACAAAATTTCCAAAAATCCTTAGTGCATTATATACCATGTACCATTCAAATTCTTTAAAATCTCCAAGCTTTAGCTATTGAAATCTTGTTACCCATCTAGTGCTCTACTTTCCAGCACCAGTTCTTGTACTTATACTGCAACTTGAAGTCAATTGCTCTATTCCATAGAGCTAGTTCAGGAAATAATTCAGCTAATTGTTCCTTATTACATGTTTCAATTATACTTCATTGAAGGAGCAACTGGTTGTAGATCCATGGGATTCCAACTAGCCTTATATTTCACTGTTGATAAACTCTCGGCAGCATATCATCCCTCAACAACACTCCAACCAACGGTCTCTCTTCCCCACATGCCTATACAACCCAAGGTAGTATGCACCTTCACTGTCCAACAGTCCATTGGTTGCTCAACTTCCCTTCCAGGGATTCAGTATAGGCCGAACATGAAGTATCAGAGCACCGTGGCTCCAGGAGTTCCAACTTTAATCAATATCATCTCATCTGCATCACACACATGCAGTTATCATGAGAGAGCATTATAAAAATTCCATTTTAGAAATCAAATTAATTTCATAATGAATTTTGACTTTTCCCAAAATATGAAATTATGTTTCATAATTTTTCATTGTTCTTGCAATAATAGGATGTAATTTTCCTTATGGATTTCAGCAAGCACCATGCTAAATACCATTTTTCCTGCAATGATTATATATTGCATACAAACAGCAAATTGCCAGTATTTTATATACATCATAATTCAACATGTACATCACCTTATGCAATCTTCTTAGAATTGCCTGCACCTAGCAATTCAATCGCAATTACCAAAAAATTCAACCAAATATAATGACTTATCATTCCATTCATATGCATATTCATAATTAATAACAGTAAGTTCATTTCTTCAATTTTCTGAACGGAAATTTTCTGTAGTCATTATTCATGTTACCACCTCACTTACAACTTTCCTGTTGCAATGTTTACCAGTTCCTTAAATGTTCTCAACTTCATGAGTTAGCAACATTTCAACCATTAGTATAATTATTTCCATGTAAAAACAATACATGCACTCACAAAATGCATTCAGCAAAATGCATTTAAGTATACAATTCCATCATGTATGAGTGCAACTTTGCCACTTACCAAGCATGAGTGCAACTCTCAATGCTTATTTATTCAATGCACCCTTGCATTGATTTTCAGATTGAGCTTTATCTAAGTCATGCATCTCACCATCCATAAATTGGAAATATGGCCAATGTCTTGACACATCTCCACACACTTCCCATTGTCTTCACAATTACTTGGATGCCTTCCTTTTCGACCTGAACACGACACCAAGAATACAATTTTGTAGTGTTTATTAGTGTTAGCAAAAAGGTTGCAGTCCAAGTTTTATTTAAAGGTAGGAAGTTCATTGGGTATTTGTGTGGCACATAACCTTTCTATAACCATACCTTGCCATATCCAACCATGTCCTAGTCTCATACATGACTAGCTTTATTAGCATCACTCCTATAACAAGTTATTATCTTTTATTTTCTCTGGTTATTGCCTCAAAACCAAATTAACATGACATGTTACTATGTCAATGTGTGCATTCAAAAGATAAAATCTTTGATAAATATAACAGGCCTCTAGCCTTTAACACACTTGCTAGTAACTTAATCCTATCAATGCACTTAAACAATACCATACAGTGTATTATAAACTTCAATTTGGGGAAATCCTTACCTGAATTTCCCTTTGTCAATTATGCAATATAACTTCAAAAAGAAATACTTACCTGCATGGCTGGCATTAAACAATTTTAATGCTACCTGATTAGTTGATGAAAATAGAAGCTCTTATGCCTCTTTATCAGCCTTATAATTCAACATTCCAACTTTCTGTTGTTTCCTTCCATGTGCAGCAACATTATCAGCAACACTTGCAAACATGCAAGCACTCTCACTTTATGGTTGTCCCAACTAGCCATAAAATACTTGTTGCTACAGTAATTGCAGCAACTTCTTTCTTCCTGTATCACGTTTCTTTGTTTATCCCAGAAGTCTTCCATTCTTCTAGATTCATGAACCTTCAAGTGCTCTTCACTGTAATTATTGTGCATGAATCTTTATGATCTGAGCACTTTCTAGCCAAAACACTCTTGGCTTCCTTTGCTTTTCCATCTAAATACTAAACTGATATTAACCTTCAGCTTTTATTTACTTCCTGGATCCATCTATCCCAACTCATACTTGAATGAATTATAATTCCCATCATGTTGTCTTATAGACTTTGGATATTCAACATCCATTTATTTTTTCGGACTGAACTACTTCAGCTCTTTCTTGAATGAATAATTTAATATTTGAGTTTTCTTGCATTCTTCTCTACTCCTTGCCAACTAGCCTCAAACTTGGCTTACATAGCCAATTCTCTTAGCATGCTCTAAGGATGCACAACTGCCTCCTTCCCTGGCTACATAGAATTAAGTAAAAGCACTTAATGTTGCTTTTAATTTACTAACATAATTTCAAGTGGTACTTCCACCCCCTGAAAATGTCACTCATGGCTCCATGCCATTTGAGATGGATTATTCTCAGGCACCATCTCTTTTGCATTCAAAACCATGCATAGAACCATTTTTTTCTTCATGGTTCTTTACTGACTCTCTACAAAGATTCATTTCACATTTAAGTCTTTCTTGGCTTTGACATCTTCATGTTATTGTGGAAATATTTTCAATACTTTTGGAATGCATCAATAATATCTACTACTATTCTTGCTTTCCCTCTTGGAGTGTTTTCATGCATTCCCATTTGCTTGATATCTACCCCATGAATTGTTCTTCCATTATTCTAGGATGTTCATGGACTTGCAACTACATATTATGCTGATATTAATTTTCAGCATCCCACTATTATTCGGATCCCCCAACTCCTACATGACCCAATTATATTTCCAATCATGTTTTCTGAGTAACCTTGGACAGTTAACATCAACTTCCTTCTTGAGGTACTTGATTTACCCTTTCCTTATCTGATCATATCAGCACTTGGATTTTCTTGCTGACTATTGCATTTCCTTGTCTTGACCAATCTGATTTTAACCTGCCTTGCACAATCCACTCCTATCATGCCATAATGATACCCTCCATCCCATGCTTCCACCGCGCACTCTGATAAACATAAGGAAATAATTACTCTATAATTTCATAACTAACCATGGATACGATGCACTCTTTATCCATATATGCATTAAGCTTCTTTCTTTATCTGATTACTATCATTCCGATAGTCATTTCCTTTTATAATAGATCCAACTTCAATGCCTTTCTTAACTTGTATATTGATTTCTTTGGGAGTTTTCACTAATTCATTCACTACATGATCTATTCCTCTACCTAGATTCCATTGAATACTTGACTAACATGAGAGGACTTCCTGTAGTGGCTTCCAAAGACTTTATGGTTGCGCCAAGATTCATACCTTAACCTTTTGCAGTCTTGTCTTATGATCATCTTCTGAAATATTTTGTCATAGAACTCTTTCCCTGAGTACCTCTGCTTAATTTTAACTAAACTTTGTCAGGTTAATTGACTCAACAATTTTATGAAAATATGAACCATTCTGGTTCAATAATACATATCAGAATTCTTTCTTCTGATTTCCTAGAAATTTGAATTCCTTGATCAATTTTCTAGGTGGATATTTAGATTCCAATGTTCAATACCTTTCTAATGCCTACCCCATGCTCAATTCTAAGTCTTGAGAAGAAAGTTATGGCTGGTTGAAAATTGTTCAATAACTTCTTCTTTTCTTTTCTTTTTTAGTTCATTCTTCAACTTGAGCAACTCTGCGATGTAATATGAATTTTTGCACCTACTCCTTTAGAATTTTTGTGGGATATCAATTGGATTTCTTAATATACATTTTATGGACACTCTATCCAAGTTTCACCTCATTCTAGGTTTTGGGCTGCTAGTTACAACCCTTTGAAGTTCTAGGCCAAAATACCATATTGTAACTGATATGCTACATGTACCTTATTTTCCATCTTAAACACTTTTAACATGCCCAAAAATTTAATTCATCTCTTGGAATGTATTCTATGGTTCAATAGCTTTCCATTGACTTCTCATGTGCCTCAATCTGATTTTGGAGCAGAGAGTTATGGCTCTTTGACGTTATATGGGTCTTAATATTTACCCTCCACTGTTTGTGTTGTAACTTTCTCATAAAAGCTTCATTTGACGAACAGTTTACACCATTAGAAAGCTCTCTCCGAGCTCTTTTATGCTTCTATACTAATACATGTTGCGTGCATTTTTTTTTTATCATGCAATGATATTCCGTACGCATTTTACTCTATGCGTTGCACCATGCTAGAGTTTAGTACGCCCCCACCACACACCAATACTCTACGCGCACCATTAACTAAGTTGTCGCGTGATAAGATTATACTCATATTGTGCACGCACAAACCAAACTCCTCTACGCTATGCCAATACTACACACATCATGCGTGCCATTATTATGAATGTCCACACCGTGCACACTTCTTATGCGTATGCACACTGCGAAATGCCAAATTTAGCGCGCACACCCGCACACTAACATTTTTCTGCGCGGTGCCAAATTTAGCGCGCGTACCAGCACGCCAACATTTGTCCGTGCGGTACCCAATTTTCACATATCATAATCCTTTTACTACACATCCTGCATTTTTAGTGCGCCCACCTATGCACATTTACCTTTATGCACATCGATTCCTCGTGAATTCCGCTGCAGAAATTGGGGATTTTCCTAAATTTTTCCCCAAATTACCATAGACATTCTACAACCATGAAATTTGTTCAATTTCACCCTGATAATACCAGTTCAACCTCTGAAACAAAAAATTGTTGTGGGTTGACATTTCTGGAACGAATTCACCCAAAATCAATTCACGAATTGGGAATTTTAATTACAAAACTCGCTCCAATTGACATGGCTTCCTTGTGACTTCAAATTTGACCAATTCCAAGTCTGAATTTGCTAGAACATATATTAAATCGATAATATCTCACCACATGGATGAATTTCCCAATTTTCCCATGAATTTAACAACAGAAATTGGGGCTTTTCCCAATTCCACACAATTGTTGTTACTTTTTACCATGGATGTTCCGTAATTCAAAATCTGGCCGCTTCGAAATAAGTCCTCTGTGAAATTTTTCTTCAATTTAAATTTCTCGGCCCATCCAGGCTCAGTGTTGAAAACTGAAGCTCTGATACCATATTGTAACGTCCCCAGCCACCAACAGGTCGGGTAATGCCACTACTCAGACCACTTAACTTAGCTCTGAAAACCATTTTGTAACGTTCTTGACTATCTATGTCGGGACATGCTACGCCAGAGAACTCTTTTGTTCTCTCTACAAAACATAATGTAACATACCCAATATCCAACTGAGCTATGCCACATACAATTTTCTATCTGCATGCAATAACAATATATACATATAGAATTCTTGCAAAAGCATTTATATATAACATAAACAATCAAATACATCTGTAAATGCACAGATTCATATTGAATAATAGTAAATGCATATATATAGAATATATAGGAAATACCCATAAATATAAACATAATTATAAATCATGCACAAGATAAATCCATAAAATAACAATGCAGCATGTAAATTTATCACACAATTGGCACTTATCTTGGTAAGAATGTCACAAACTGCATGCAGACCTTCCACGAACCTCCTAGCCTTAGAATACACTGTTCATCACTCTCAACGGTGAGTCACCCTTGAGCTGGGACTAAACTCCACCCGGGTAAAGGGTTCCTAACCAGGCTAATGGCTCATGGAAAACAGGAAAGAATCTGTCTCAGGTGCTCACTCAACTAACAGCCTACAGTCTCTCATTCCCCACATGCCTGTCCCACCCAAGGAAGTGTGCCCCTTCTCTGCTCAACAGTCCCTCCATGGAGGCTCCTCAAGAGTTAATGAGGGGATGGGGGTGAATTGTCCATCCGTAACAACCCTCAAACTTGACCACGGACAGCGGAATTTGCGCCACATGCAGCCTTGCAGACAGAAATTGGCAAGAGAGGAAATGAAGTAGGAGAAGAGCAGTGCGGGCGACGGGGATAGAAAAAGAGACTGGAGAAACTCTGGAAACGTAGGGAGTTATGAATACCAGGAGAAGGAAAGTAACCTTCGTCCTGGATTATTTTCCTGCATCAGGAAAAGGGGAGTAACCTTCGTCTTTGATTTCTGTTGAGCTGGAAGTAGGAGACTGAAACTCAAAGCATTGTGGTCTAGCTTGGGGTGGCTAGTGGTAAATCCGTTTGGAGTCACTGATCCTATGGTTGGGTGAAAACGAGCACCCCTCTCAGCAGTTGCATCACGCCTGGTAGATCTAATAATTGTTTTATACCTTGTATTTTGAACTAAATATCATGAATACATGCTTATGTTTATATGCCCATAATAATTTCTGTGTAAAATGATTGCCTGGTGTGTTAGACTGGAAATAATGGATGTATGTGTATTCTTACATGCCATAGTTGGTTTTTGTACAAAGGATTAAGGTTGGGGCATGAATTCGCTCCACTAAGAATCGTCTTGTTTGCTTAACTCTCATAATGTTCTGGGAATGCTCCTCAAGAGTACTTTTCCCCGGGGATTACCCCATAAACCTTGTAACCGTGCCAAACCTTTACCCAGAGACTCAACTAAGATTCGAGACGATTGCCCAAGAACCGTCTGAAGGTTCATGCGATCCGATTCTGGAAACCTTATTCAAGGAAGGATATCTCTCTAAGGTCTTGGAGTCGTGGGAGTTTGAAGCCTCGAGAAGTTGAATTTCGTGATTCAAGCTCAGAAGGGATAGCGAGCCCAATTATAGAAAGAGAGAATACCCTATCATTTGGTAGATGAATGGTTGAAATCCTTTTGGGAATACCCCAGATCTGTCAAGACCGATGGATCTAGAGAAGGAGCGTAGGCGTGAACACCTCGACCCTTTCAGCCTTCGCATGTAGCGATGGGATCCCGGACCGTAGATCCAAGGATCTGACAAAGCCCTATTGACCATCGATCTTAGCCTTTGTATAGGTAGGAGAGTAGCATTTCGTTGACTCGTGACTTGGGGTGGTCAAGGGTAGGGATGCATGAACTCACAATTCGTGAGATCACGACGTGATCGTGAACATTGGATCCAAGGCACGGGAGAACCGTTGGATCAAAACTTTCGTGGTTATCACCTATTGGGGGTTCGAAACTTGAGGGAGTTTCTTTTCGATTGTAGAAGTCGTGAAGTGCCAAGCATCGAGGGCTTGTGCAAACACGTGACCCATCCGTAAGTGGGGACCGCGTGGTTGACAGGTGGCATAACAACAAGCGCCCAAAGAAAGGTGGGAATGGGTGACAGGTGATGGACACATGTCACCTGGGAAGGAGTCAACCCATTGTTGACTTATTTTATCTTGGGAACTCGCGAAGGAGGAGCATGAGGGCTCAACACTCCAACTCGCGAAGTCGTGAGATGCGAGTAGCGCTAGTATTTAGCCTAGGAAGCAGGTGACCAGTGGTGGACACGTGTCACACTGAGAAAGATTCAACCCACTATTGACTTATCGTGGCTCAGGGTTTCACAGGATGAAGAAGCTACACCTTGATCACTAAGGCCGCGAAACACCGAGAGCCAAGGTCTCGTGCGACAGGAAGTGGCGACACAGCTCGTAAGAAAAGTATAGCGAGGTTGACAAGTGGCATGTGCACATCACTTTGGCAGAGTCCACGCAACATTGACCTCTCGCGTCTCAGGGATTCGCGAAGGAGGAGCACGAGAGCTCAACACCTTAACTGGCGAGGTTGTGAGTGGTGCTAGTGTTTGGCCTATCCTACAGTTACATGTCGCAGGCACTAGTGAGGAGGGATCCATACCCGTATAGTATCTCAGGTATCGGTGTTTGGAGAAAGGGGAGTCGAGAGTCTTGATTCCCAACTCGCGAGTTGCGAAAGGTGCTTGCGCTAAGGCCATCTTGTGGTCGTTTGGAGGAGGATAAGGGAAGAGAGGGACTACACTAGGCCCCATAGAAGTCTCGAGGATTCTGTTCCTCAAAGAAAAATATGAAAAATCTAAGTTGTTGTAGTGGGTGTGTGACAAATTGGTATCAGAGCATGGTTACAACACTTGGCCTGCTTGGGCTCATGAATGAGTTGCGTAGAAACTCCATTTGAAGTACTCTTAAAAGGAGTAACCCTCTATATTAACCCCCTTTAGCAAAACCCGAAGTTAAGAATGAGAATTCCTATTGTGTGTATGCATTTGAAAAATATGAATTATGCATTGATTGTGAATGAATATAATGTTGACTAGCAATAAGTGTTTTTCTTGCACAACAAGCGGACGATCAACCGCGGGAAACTACAGACGCATAGAATGGTGATGCACCACGAAGTGGGGGATGGATCCCACAATAGAGACGAAGAGTCTGATGAAAGGAGAGTGGTAGAGACCCCTCCTGATCTAGCTGAGACTGTGAGAAGCCTCATGGTCGAACTACAGAGTTACAAGGCCGATAATAAGAGGTTGATAAAAGAGCAAGAGAAGCAAACATAAATTAATGCAGTCTTGTTGTAGAGTTTATCCAACATACAAAGACAATTGTAGCATGGACCTGACATCAGTCACGTGGACCGACGACAGAAAAAGAAAATTTGAAGTCCACCTGAGATACGGAAACGTGATCTTTTACATGGCCACACTGGGAAGAGCACCTCAAGAAAGGTCCACCCCAGAGATAGGGGACAAGCGTCGGACGATTCCTCTGGAAAGGAAACTGGCGACTCGAAGGGATCTTCTAGTAGAAGAACTAGTTCTTATTCCTGAAGAAAACAGAAGAAGCGAAAGCATTCCAAAAGTCACAATCTTGAAGAATTCAATAAGGCCAAACCACCACCTTTCGATGGTGAAATAAAGAAAGGGGAGGATGCAGAGGCCTAGCTGCTTGGAATAAGAAGTATTTTAGAGTCCATGACTTCTCAGAAAACTTGAAGGCCCGAGTAGCCACTTTCAACTTGAATGGAAAGGCTTCCATTTGGTGGGAAGACCTTAAGAATGTAAAAGGGATTCACGAAGAGGACCTATCTTGGGAACGGTTTGAAAAATACTTCAGAAAGAAATATCTGTCGGAAAAGTATTTCAACGAAAAGACTAAAGAATTCTATGAACTCAAACTAGGGCAACGCAGCATAGAGGAATATGTCAACAAATTCCTCGAATTGCTGAGGTACGTACCCTATATAAAAGCAGAGAAGGAAAAGGTGCAATGATTCATCAATGGACTACCTAAGGAATATCAGAACAGGATTGAGTTTGATGAGCCAAATACCCTAGAAGACACTATTTGAAAGGCAAGATATTGTTACGAACAGCTGGGGCATCGGACAGAACCTTGTGAAAACTAGAAGCAGAAGAAAAGTTCAGGATTCCAGAAAAAGGGGTTTAAATCCCCAAGATTTAAAAACTATAAAAAGGACTCAAGGATGAGCTTCCCAACCCGAAGTGTACATCAGCAGAATTTCCCCTCCCAGAGCGGAAAGAAACCTTATGGATCTAACCCAAGAAATATTGATAACCCAAAGAGAGAACCCTTGAAATGTTTGGGTTGTGGAGAATAACATCTACTGAGGGACTGCTCGCACTGACAACAGAACAGTCAGAGAATTTACAACATTCAAGAAGATACCATCGTCAACGATGTGGTCAGGAGTATGTTGCAAATTTATGCAACCTTGGATGATAAACAAGCTGACCACCAAGCTTCAGTGGTGGAGATGGAAAGTATGATCACCAACCATCTAGTGTCTATTCTAATTGACCCTGGTTCAAATTTGAGTTATATAGATCCTAAGGTTGTTGATAAGTGTAAATTACAGCCACATAAACACACCAAGCCATGGTTGGTATAGTTAGCCACTAGCACCAAAAGAAAGGTAGCGGAGGTCATACCAGCTTGCCAATTCACTATGGGTGAATTCCCCACCCAAGCAACCCTTAACATACTACCCCTAGGATCATATGACCTGTTGATTGGAATGGACTGGCTAGCCACATATAAATCTAGACTAGACTATTACCATAAAACTTTAGAATGTGTAGGTGAAGAAGGAAGAAGGATAACCCTTCGAGGGATCCAAAAACCTGTCTCGGTGAGATGAATATCAGCCCTTCAAATGAGAAAGTATTGCAGAAAGGGATGTCTACTTTATGCGATACAGGTGTTGGAATCAGTTGAAGATGACAAACCAAGCCTCGAAGACCACCCCACACTAAGAGAATATAGAAATGTATTTCCAGAAGAGGTAACGGGTCTACCTCCGAGAAGGGACATTGACTTCTCGATAGAACTTGCACCGGGAGCGATGCCAGTGTCTAGGACACCCTACTGGATGAGCACACCTGAGCTAGTTGAGCTTAAATTACAACTAAAAGAAATGATGGACAAAGGCAATATCCGGCCCAGTGTGTCTCCATGCAAAGCACCAGTTCTGTTTGTAAATAAGAAATATGGTACCCTCTGACTATGCATAGATTATAGACAACTAAACAAGGTAACCATAAAGAACAAGTACCCCTTACCTGGGATCAATGACCTATTCGATCAATTGGGAGGTGCTTCCATCTTCTCAAATATTGACTTGAGATCTGGATACTATCAAGTCCGAATCAAGGGTGAAGACATCCACAAAACTGCCTTTAGGATGAGATATGGTCACTATGAGTTTGTGTTAGTACCATTCAGATTAACCAATGCCCCTGCCACTTTTATGTGCTTGATGAACAATGTGCTCAACAAATTCCTAGACAAATTTGTACTGGTTTTTATTGACGATATATTAATTTACTCCAAGAATAGAGAGGAACATGAGGAACATCTTAGACTT
>ML776862.1:499707-522058 GCA_009831015.1 Picea engelmannii | reverse complement strand
TAGAGAGGAACATGAGGAACATCTTAGACTTGTGCTTCAAGTGTTAAGAGAACATCAGCTCTATGCCAAATTTAGCAAGTGCAACTTTTTCCAGAAGCAAATACATTACTTGGGCCATGTCATATCTAAAGAAGGAGTAGCAGCAGACCCTGACAAGACCAAGTCTATCATAGAGTGGCCTACCCCAAAGGACGTTTCAGATATCAGATCCTTTATGGGCTTAGCAAGATACTATAGGAGATTTATAAAAGGATTCTCCAAGATTGGTTGTCCAATCACTGCCCTCCAGAAGAAGGGAGCTAAATTCACATGGACACAAGAATGTGAAGAAAGATTTCAATCCCTAAAACATTTACTGACCCATGCACCTGTGTTGAAGATCACCAATCCCGAAGCTGACTTCCTCGTGCGCACAGATGCCTGCAAGGAAGGGATCGAAGGATTCCTTATGCAAGGAGGAAGTGTAGTCTGCTATGAATCCCGAAAATTGAATGAGCACAGAGTCAACTATGTGACCCATGATCTAGAACTGGCCGCCATAGTGCACGCCTTAAAAATGTGGAGGCATTACGTATTGGGAAGAAAATTTGTACTTATGACAGACTAATGTGGATTGTGATATCTATTTGACCAACCAAAACTCAATGCTAGACAAGCTAGGTGGATGGCCCTTCTTAGTGAGTTTGATTTGAAATCAAACATATCAAGGGAAAGAAAAATAAGGTGGTCGATGCCCTTAGCAGAAGTATGAAAACAATTCATCTAGCAGCAGTGAGCACCTGTGAGACGAATGTCAAGGAAAGAGTCAGGAATGCACAAGAAATAGACACATTCTTCCAAATCGTGACCTCATACCTGGAGAAAGAACCCACAGGAATAAAGTATGAAGGCTACCGGATGATAGATGGAGGTCTGCTAACTTACAAAAACAGATTGTATATTCCAGAATGTGATGACTTGAAGAGGTTCATAATGGATGAACTACATAAAAGACCATATATTGGTCATCCCAGATACCAGAAGATGATCACATCCACCAAGAAACAATTCTATTGGCCTGAATTGAAGAAAGACATAGCTGAGTACTTAGCCAAATGCATAGAATGCCAACAGGTTAAAGCAGAACACCGACACCCAGCAGGATTATTACAACCTCTACCAATCCCGGAATGGAAGTGGGAAACCATTTCCATGGACTTCATCACCGTATTACCAACATCGACCAAACAGAATGACACCATCATAATAGTGGTGGATAAATTGAGCAATTCTGCCCATTTTATCCCCATCAAATTGACTTGCAAGGGAATAGATATCGCCAGCATATTCATGAAGGAGATATTCATACTACATGGTATGCCTAAAGAGATCATGTCTGACAGAGACACGAAATTTACTTCCAACTTTTGGAAATCCTTGATGGTTGGTCTAGAGACCAAATTACTATTTAGCACCGCCTATCATCCTCAAACCGATGGACAGACGGAAAGAGTGAACCAAATATTGGAAGACATGCTAAGAATTCATGTAATGCATCAACCCAAGAAGTGGGAAGATTTCCTGCCACTGGTGGAATTCACCTACAACAATGGCAACCAAGAATCCCTGAAGATGAGCCCTTTCGAAGTCCTCTATGGTAGACCATGCAATACTCTAGTTAGTTGGAGTAATCCCGTGAACAAAGTTACTATTGGACCCGACATGTTGAAATAAATGGAACAACAAGTGACTCAGATAAAACAAAATCTAAAGGTCGCTCAGATCAGATAGAAAAGTTACGTCGACCGAAAGAGAACTCCAAGAGAATTCAATATGGGAGACCACATATATCTCATAGTTAGGCCCAAGAAGAGTTCCTTGAGGATGGGAGCTTGTGCCAAGTTGGCACCTCGATATTGTGGACCCTTTGAAGTTCTAGATAGAGTGGGACCTATAGCCTATAGGCTAGCACTTCCTCCCACAGTAAAAGCACATAATGTTTTCCATATTTCATTATTGAAGAGATATGTACATGATTCTAATCATATAATTGACTGGTCTGTGATCCAAGTGGAACTGGAGGGAGAATTCCTGCCAGAACCTCAATGCATACTAGATAGAAAGGAAACCCCACTTAGGAACCGAACCATTGCACAGGTCAAGGTGCAGTGGAAACATTTAGGCCCAGATGAGGCTACGTGGGAAATAGAAAATGCCATGAAATAGGCATATCCGATTTTGTTTACTTATGAACATGCATGTCATATTGATAAATAGAACATCGAGGACAATGTTCCTTTAAGGGGGAGGGAATTGTAACACCCTGTTTCCCCCAGTCTGTAAAAATAACTATGTTGTCCAAGAACTATGGAAAAATCAAAGATGTGAATGTTTGATTTGAAGGACCTTTGCATAAAAGGTTGATGAATGTAAATTATATAATGAATATGTGTTGCATGACTATTGAGAGGGGGATGTGCTAAAAGAGACCACGATGGATAATGAGAGGTGGTGGAAGGGACCTGGAATGGTTGCGTTAACTTCCACTGAGCCAGTACCGTACTGGTTTACACTTGCTCACAAACCAAAGCAGCTCTCTGATTCTAGAATGGATTTCTCGTCAGATTGGTAGGTGGGGAGGCTCCTCAAGAGTTAATGAGTGGATGGGGGTGAACCACCCATCCGTAACAGCCCTCACACCTGGCCATGAACGATGGAATTTGTGCCACACGTAACCTTGCAGACAGAAATTGGCAACAGAGGAAATGAGGTAGGAGAAGAGCAGTGCATGTGACGGGGATCGCAAAAGAGACTGGAGAAACCCTGGAAATGCATGGAGTTCTGAATACCAAGAGAAGGAGAGTAACGTTTGTCTTGGATTATTTTCCTGCATCAAAAGAAGGAGAGTAACCTTTGTCCTTGATTTTTGTTGAGCTGGAAGTAGGAGACTGAACCTCAAAGCATCGTGGTCTAGCTTGGGGGTGGCTAGTGGTAAATCCGTTTGGAGTCATTGAGCCTACGGTTGGGTGGAAACGAGCACCCCTCTTAGCAGTTACATCATGCCTGGTAGATTTGATAAGTGTTTTATACCTTGTATTTCGAACTGAATATCATGAATACATGCTTATGTTTATATGTCCATAATAATTTATGTGTAAAATGATTGCCTGGTGTGTTAGACTAGAAATAATGGATGCATGTGTATGCTTACATGCCATAGTCAGTTTCTATACAAAGGATTAAGGTTGGGGCATGAATTCGCTCCACTGATAATCATCTTGTTTTCTTAACTCTCGTAATGTTCTGGGAAGGCTCCTCAAGAGTACTCTTCCCCAGGGATTACCCCATAAACCTTGGAACCATGTCGAACCTTTACCTAGAGACTCGACTAAGATTCAGGACGATTGCCCAAGAACCGTCTGAAGGTTCATGCAATATAGATCTAAAAACCTTATGCAAGGAAGGATAGCTCTCTAAGGTCTTGGAGTTGTGGGAGTTTGAAGCCCCGAGAAGTTGAATTTTGTGATTCAAGCTCAGAAGGGATAGCGAGCCCAATTATAGAAAGAGAGAATACCCTATCATTTGGGAGACAAACAGTCGGAATCCTTTCACGAATACCCCAGATCTATCGAGACCGATGGATCTACAAAAGGAGTGTAGGCGTAAACACCTCGACCCTTGCAGCCTTCGCATGTAGCGATGGGATCCCGAACCGTAGATCCAAGGATCTGACGGAGCCCTATTGACCGTCGATCTTAGCCTTTGTATAGGCAGGAGAGTATCATTTCACTGACTCACGACTTGGGGTGGTCAAGGGTATGGCTGCATGAACTCACGATTCACGATATCGTGACGTGATCGTGACTATTGGATCCAAGGCACGGGAGAACCATTGGATCAGCAATTTCGTGGTTATCACCTATCGGGGGTTCAAAACTTGAGGGAGTTTCTTTTCGATTGTAGAAGTCGCAAAGTGTCGAGCGTCAAGGGCTCATGCAAACATGTGACCCATCTGTAAGTGGGGACTGTGTGGTTGATAGGTTGTGTAACAACAAGTTCCCAGAGAAAGGTGGGAACGGGTGACAGGTGATGGACACATGTTGCCTGGGAAGGAGTCAACCCATTGTTGACTTATCGTGTCTCGAGAACTCGTGAAGGAGGAGCATGAGGGCTCAACACTCCAACTCGCGAAGTCGCGATATGTGTAGCGCTAGTATTTAGCCTAGGAAGCGGGTGACCGGTGGTGGACACGTGTCACACTGGGAAAGATTCAACCCACTATTGACTTATCGTGGCTCGGGGTTTCGCAAGATGAAGAAGTTGCACCTTGATCGCAAAGGTCGCGAAATGCCAAGAGCCGAGGTCTCGTGTGATGGGCGGTGGCGACACATCTCGTGAGAAGAGTATAGCAAGGTTTCCAAGTGGCGTGTGTGCGTCACTTTGGAAAAGTCCACGCAACATTGACCTCTCACGTCTCGGGGATTCATGAAGGAGGAGCATGAGAGCTCAACACCTCAACTGGCGAGGTTGCGAGTGGTGCTAGTGTTTGGCCTAGCCTACAGTTACATGTAGCAAGTTCTAGTGAGGAGGGAGCCATACCCGTATAGTATCTTAGGTATCAGTGTTTGGAGAAAGGGGATTCGAGAGTCTTGATTCCCGAATCGCGAGTTGCGAAAGCGCTAAGGCCAGCTTGTGGTCGTTTGGAGGAGGATAAGGGAAGAGAGGGTATGCGCTAGGCCCCATAGAATTCTTGAGGATTTTGTTCCTCGAAGAAAAAGATGAAAAATCTAAGTTGTTGTAGTGGGTGTGTGACAAAATTTATGGGTTGCAGCACTGCTAAAGAGGTATGGTACAAACTCAAGAGTATCTATGAAGGTGATCCAAAAGTAAAGCAGGTCAAGCTTCAACAACATAGAGAAGAATTTGAAAACTTGAAGATGAATGAAAAGGAAGATATTGCAACCTATCTTCTTAGAGTTGATGAAGTTGTTAATGTTATTAGAGGATTAGGTGAAGATCTCGATGAATCGTTGGTTGTACAAAATGTGTTGAGATCACTTCTCTTGAAGTATGATGCTAAGGTCTCCGCCATTGAAGAAACTAGGGACTTGACCAAAATTACAATGGATGAATTACATGGGTCTCTTATAGCATATGAAATGAGAACAGGTACAAAAAGTGATCAGCCAAACAATGAATCAACCTTTAAAGCCATAAAGAAGACAAAAGATAGGGATAATGACCTTGATGAAGAAATAGAAAATTTTGTAAGAAGGTTTCATAAGGGAAGTGGAAGATACAAAGGTAAGTCTCCTCTCAAATGCTTTAACTGTGGTAGAATAGGACATATTGTTGAAAAATTCTACTATAAAAAGAGAAGTCTCAACAATAAAAAGAGCTTCTACTCCAAGAATGATGACATCTCCTCAGATGAGAGTGATGAAGAAGATAATGATGGAGGACAATTTTGTTGGCATGTTTACAGGCAGGTATGCTTGTCATTGATGGAAAGATCAGAGTATGCATCGATGGAAAAACATGAACAAAGTAAGCTCAGGAGGAATTAACGTAGAGTCGAACGCAGTGTGAAGGTGTTCTTGTTCACTTGATGGAAAACAAGCAGGCAAGGAAGACCAGTAGCGCAACGATGATCGAATGGAAAGATCAAAGTGTTGGTCAAACTCCATTTTGGAGTTTCGGCTACCGGGATTTTGGATACCGGGAGTTGGAGAAATCAAGTGTCGAGACCCCTCACAGGAGTCCCGAAGTTGCGAAGTGTGAAAAGTCGAAAAGATGATCCGACTCCATTTTGGAGTATCGGATACCAGGATTTCAGATACCGGGAGATTAAGAAGTCAAGAGTTGAGACTCTTCAACACAGGAGTCCTGGAGTTGCGAAATCCAGAATCCCAAAATCCTGAAAGAGGCACATCAACAAATAATTTCACATACCGGGCGTAAACTTCATTTCGGAGTTTCGAATACTAGGAAATTGAGAAGTCAAGAATTGAGACCCTTCCACACAGGAGTCTTGGAGTTGCGAAATCTGGAATCCCAAAATCTCGAAAGAGGCACATAAACGAAGAGTCTTGCAGACCAGGAAATAACTCCATTTCGGAGTTTCGGGTACCGAGATATGGAAGATTCAAGACTCTTCATCATCTGGAGTCCTGTAATTGCGAAATGTGAAACGCCAAAATCCTGGAAGAAGGAGGACGATTTTGAATACCAGGAGTTGGGGATGTCAAGAACTCTTACTACAGGAGTCCTAAAATCTCAATATGCGAAATCGCGAAGTGATCTGGGCCGACAGTTCTAGGAGGTTAATGTGGTAGACCACATCAGAAAGGACAGGTGGAAGACAATGAAACATGGCACAATCAGACAAAGACAAGTGTCAAGTTGTTTTGGCATTTCAGGCCACTAGAAATCATAATTCTGAGTGACATCTGGCAGCCACTCGGGTCACGACACATCATCGAGTGACGCAAGACTCACCTCACTCTGGGAGTTTTTACTTCGGGAGTTTTAACTCCATCACTCCCCCAAATTCCCAAAGGATGAAGTCCTGGGGCAGAGGATAGTCGTCCTATCACCACGGATTGTGGACCATTGATCTGGAGATCAAAGAGCTGTAGAGAAGAGCTCAAAACGGCAAGCTCCATTTCAGAGTTTCGGGGATCGGGACATGGAGTGTAAAGAAATATTCATATCAAGGATTCCAAAATGTCGAATTGTGAAATCGCGAAAGAAATTTATGGATAAGCGCTAGGTCACCGATGGTGGTCACATCGTCGAAGAGCTGTAGGGAAAATTTCGAAGTGGAAAGCTCCATTTCAAAGTTTCGGGGTATGCGACTTGGATTGTAGAGACACTTGATCACACGAATATCGAAATGTCGAAATGGAGAAATGAACGTAAGATTCAATGAAGTCAATTCAACGGTGCAGATTAATTTAAATAAGATCGGAGGGCTATTGTTGCACTTTGGAGTGTAACTGCTAGAAATGATTGATAGTTTCTGCCAGAGGACTCGAAGAGACTTCTGAGTGATTTTTTGAGAAGCTGAAGAGTCTCAAGGAATCTACCAGTGGAATGAATACTATTCGTAGAAGCAATTGACATATATATATAACTATCAAAGAAGCTGAAGAGGTGTCATGATGATCAGGCAGAGCACTTGACATGGAGACAGCATGCAGAAGTACAGGTGACAGCATGCAGAAGCAAGGGAGAGAGAGCATGCAGAAGGTTCACAAAGACTATAAGTACACAGAACAAAGAATATATGGGTTGTTGTTGGTGTGAGGGATTCAGGAGTGTAGAAGGAGGAGTGTGTAGCAACTGAAATGGCATGAAGAGGAATGGTGCATGGCATGGAGTTGGGGCACATAGCATGAAAGGCAGAAGCAAAGAAAGTGCAAGGAAGTGTGCAGCAAGACAGTGAGACACTAAAGGAAGGCTGAGGTGAATTGAGTAGTTGTGAAGAAGAGAATTACAAGCTTGAGAAAACCATTAATATCTTGAAGGAACAATTCGAAGATTATGAGAAATTGAAAGAAGAATTGGATCACACAAAAGGGGAGCTACTATTGACAAAAAAAAAGTTGAATAAGTTTGAAAAAAGCATTGAAAAATTAGATGAGATCCTTAGCAATCAAAGATCTCCAAATGAAAAGACAGGACTAGGATATAATGACAGTTTGAAGAAAACAAAACAAGAGAAGGAAGATAAAAATGATGAAACCAACACTCCAGAACAAGTTGAACAACAAGATAGAAGACTAGAATTCAGAAGGAATGAGACATCAAGAAGATCCTCTCCCATCGGGTATGAAAGAAATAATTATGAAGGAAACTACAAAAGAATAGATCATGAACCCAAATGGACCACACCATAAATAATATCACTTACTCCCAGGTATCAAAATTTCTTTCTTGGACATTGTTATACTTGTGGAAATTTTGGACACAAGGAAATCAATTGTAGAATCAATGAAAGGAATAACTATGCAAGCTACATGAATGGTGAAAATAGTAGATATGGAAATGTTCGTATACCTATCAACAGAAATTATAATCCATTTGACCCATTAATGGATCAAAATATTGTATGTTACAAGTGCAATAATCTTGGTCATAAAGCACGAGATTGCAGAAAGATGAAGGAAGATAATCATATGCCAAATGTTTGTATACCAACTACAACATGGAAAAGTAAAGAAATTCCACAAAATGAAAACTGTCAAATAACATTGGTCGCTAAAGAATGCAAAGAAGAAGATGAATGGTTCATAGACAGTGGGTGCTCATCTCATACGACCGGAGATCAAAGCAAATTTGTCGGCTTGAAGAAAAAGGGTGGAAATGTTGCATTTGGAGATGACTCATCTACTAAAATACTTGGAAAAGGAATTGTAAAGCTTGGAATTGAAAATGTAAAAGTAGGAAAAGTCCTATTGGTTGAATATCTGAAGCATAATATCCTCAGTGTCAGCAAAATATGTGATCAAGGATACACTCTTACGTTTGACTCCCGAAAATGTAAAATCAGAGAAAATAACTCAGGAAGATTGGTTGCAATTGTAACAAGAAGACCGAACAACATATACATCCTAGACATGAAGAAGAGAGAGAAGATAGAAACCACAGAAAAGGATTCCAAGGAAGAAAAAGTCCCAAATACCATAAATAAGGATGAATTATTATTGAGTGCCACATGTTCAGGGGGAGCAGCCCCAAAGAAGAGAGTTACCTTTTTTCCATTAAAATCAGGGGGAGAAGCCTTACCTTTTGCCATTGATGTCAAAGGGGGAGAGAAATTGGGATCATGATGATAGGGGGAGAATGAGTGTTTCCATCAATGACAAAGGGGGAGATTGTTGGAATATTGGTTGTTGTCATTTATGTCAACCCTAGTCATGGGTTTTGGACCGCAAGATTGATGAAGGTATTTGGACATGAAAGAAAATGCACTTGTAGATACAACACCCATGGATGGATAGTATACATCATGTTGTTTCCGGTGGTATGTGGCACGTCACGTGGATCCTCATGGTTGAGGAGAAATTAATTTTTGAAGATGACAAAGTGAATTGAAGAAGGAAGTACATGTAGGCCTTGAAGATAATTAAAGAAAAGAATTACAAAATAAGAAAGTGTCAGGTCGGCCCTAATGTTAAAAGGAAGTGTCATAAATGGTATAAATACACATAATTATATAGCCATTTGATACACAAGTCGAATTTCAGAGGAAATCAGAAGTAAAGAAGGTTGGATTTCAAGTGAGGATGAAGTCTTTCGGTGATGTGTTCTAAGGTATGTTATTTTCAGGTCATCTTACCATTTTCGCTATAAATTTTTTTCTAGAAAGATTCATATGGTGAAATTGTTGTAGTATTGAGAAGACATATCAAGGTACCTGTGGTAAAATTTTCAGCTCTTGATTCGCTATAATTATGGAGATACACTCTGTGGAAGATAAGGTTTTTGACCAGTCCTGAAGCTAGTCAATAAACAGGTGTTCTGGGTAAAATAGTCATAACTTATTCATAGATAATCCAAATGAAGTGGGACTAATTTCATTGGAAATATTACGGACTGTAGTTTCTTGTGTGCGATTTTCAGAATCTGATGTTAAATATTGAGCGTGGGCATTATGTACAAGTTCTCTCTCCTGAATAAACCAGAATTGAATAAAGTCTACCATTCTCTCTATAACTTATTTTTGGGGAGGATTTCAGTGAAACTTGGAGGAGCTTTAGAGAAAAAATCATGTAATATTATTTACATGATCATATTATTCCAAGAATTGAAGAATTACAGAAGTTGAAGAAGTCTCAGGAAGCATTATCAGGCTCTATGTGATGGTTGGTTGATGGTGATGATTTAATGTAAAGTTTTATTATCTCTAATATATTCATGGGTGGAAGGAAGGGGAAAGGATGGAGAGGTAAACTCTCTATTGATATTGGAGGATTGTATCTTCCTCTTGGAGGTTTATCCCTCCCTTTATATTTGGAAGTTGTAGCTACCTTTGGAAGTCATTACTTCCCTTGACCAATAACTATTGATTAGTTTTCATATATTGTGCATGGTGTATTGTGGTGTATTGATGTAACCCTTATACTATTGTTCATTGCTCATAGGATATAATTGAATGGTTTAAGTATAAGTTGAAAAAGGTTTTAAATTCTACTTGATATCGATTCACCCCCTCTCAGTATCTACAATCGAAGTGCCCAAACAATTAAAGAGGCCAATGTGCCTAGGAAATGTAATGCTTTGATCATTATTAATAATAAACTACATCGATGGTTGCTAAATGGAAAAGGAAAAGAGTTATAGGGGGGATATGATTCCATGAGAGAGGGGGCTTAAGGGGATAAGTCATTTTATCATATTTTATTTACCCATAATTTTTTTAATTGAGATAAGTGGTTACATGTGCTTCTTGGGGAAAGGCCATGTGGTTCTTGATTTTCAAGTAAATATATAAACCCATCTTTGGCTTGTTTGGGGGTTCATTCATTGTTCATTGTTCACACCCTTCATCCTATACTTCCCCATTCACACTTTCACTCTTTCATTCATTGTTGCTCAATTATCATTCCTCATTCATTCTTGTTCTTGGATTGGGACATGGGGGCGAATTGATGAGGAATAGACATTTGTTTGATGGTTGTAGTAATGACTAGTGTATTCTAGGGATGAATTTATGTATGCATGCCTGAGATGCATTGGCATGTAATAAGTTTTATTCACAGTTGTGAGTTTTGAGAGACCCAGCGTGGAGATTCTTGACCAGATGCACTAGAGCCCTGGAAGGAGGTGGACATACTGAGGGACTGTGTGGAAAAAAAGGAGGTCCATTCTCTTGGGTTGTGTAGGCTAGAAGAGAATAGATTTGGTGTACTTTGGATTGTTGTGTGTTGAGAAACCTGTGAGAGCTTGAGTGATGACTGGTTTGGGAAGTTGAGTGACACCCTAGAACCATCCTTGTGGATTCGTAGCCCTAGATTAGGAGTAACCTGCTATTGAGACTTGGAACAATAGTTTCTATGGTTGGGTGGAACATCCTTGGTCCGCATCCAGTTGGTGATTCTTTTCATGAAAGATAAGTGCTCTCTATCATGGTTTCTTTTACTTGTATATTTATTTTTGTTGTGTATTAATTATTTTCTCTGAGTTCATATGTAATAATATGCATGCTTGTTCATTATCATTGTGCATGGAATTATATTCATTTATTTTATATTGTAGCATGAATATTGATTATTGCATGTGATGTTATCATCTCTCTTTCATGATTCTCTATAAGTTAAATGTTATCAGAATTTGAAATCATTTTAAAAGTGAGTTTTTGAGGTAGCGTTCTCAACCTATGGGTGGCTAGGTACGTTACATATTGGTATCATATCTTTTGGTTGAAACACCGAAATGGTATGGGCTAGAATGAGTGTGAATTAGATAAATTCACTATTTCTTATTTCAAACTATGTGAATTTGGGAAAACCGGTACGAGCAGAGAGAAAGATACCCAATTCATGGGAAAATTTGAGTTGAGATAATTTGGAATTATCTGAGAAGTTAATGGATTTGATCTATAGAGTTGCAGAGATGAATTTGATCCGGACGGTCAAAAAAATATTATTTTAATGGTCGTTGTAGCATGGGGTAAATTTCATAGGATTGACGGCCGAGATCGTGTTCGATCTTGAGATCAACGGCTTAGATTTGTTCTTGAAAAATTTAAAAATCCTAATTTTTTCAAAGTTTGAAAAAGTTATCATATCAATGGTTGAGATTCATTTCAGTGGTTTGAAAATGAGGTAGATCGACGGTTCAAATTTGTCGAGAAATTTCTCCGAAATTTCTAAGTGTTGAAATTCACCAACAAAAATCTTTGATCGTCGACAGTCAATGGTCAGGGGTTGAAACAATTTGGAGAATTTTTTAGCTCTTCAATAGAAATCGTCGATGGTTGGGAATCGACAAGTTTGATGAAGTGTCGAAGTTTGGCCAAGAGACATCTTCGATCATCGATGATCGATGGTTAGGGATCGACAAGTTTTGGCGAAGTGTTGAAGTTCGCCAGGAGATATCTCCAATCGTCGATGGCTGATGGATCAAGGATCAAAATATTTAGTGCTAAGTTTAGATTATTCCAAGAGAAATTGTCAACAACTGATGATGGAAAGGGATGATGACATGTCATGCCACGTGAGCATCCATGTGTCATGTTATGCCAACCTGGTTGATGCCTTAGGATGACGTGTCATGGCAGGTCATGATCCACGTGTCATGCCACATTAGCACAGTTTCCATGTTAGCAAAGGGATGGTTGATCGTCGATGGTCAGGGCTCAGTGATATCTGTGAAAAATATTGGTTTTTCTGGGAAGATGGTCGATGGTCAATGATCAGGCATCAACGAGATTCGAGGGTAATTTTTGGTTTCCAGAGAAAAATGGTTGGTGATCAAGCGTTGAGAATATCAGTGGGAAGGTTTGGTTTGAAAAAGGAAATCATCGATCCTCGATCACTGATTATTGATAGAAATAATATTAACTCTCTAGAATGCTTCTGATTTGAGATCGATGGTGCCGATCGCACCTAGGTAAAATTGTTCCATAGTTTCAAAAAGAGTCTGGAACCATTTTTCATATTTTGGCCATAATTGGAGAAAAATAAGTCATATTGAGATGAAACTTATGGGTTATGTCTGCAGAGAGGATATCTATAAAAGTGTTATAGAGGGCCATTATCCAATTCTACTTGGATTTTTCGGAAAATGTAAAAAAGTGGTTTTTAAAGATATGGGTCCAGATTATTGGCAGAGGTCCAGATTAAGTTGAAAATCTTAGAGAGAGTCCAGAAAGTAGACACACAAATAACCCATGAAGGAACTGAATAAATCCTAAGGGGGTTGAAGTGGGGATACTGAAATAGACAAAATCCACTATTTTGTGCCACTTTTTAGGGATTTTTGAGATTTTCAGAGCAAAAAAAGTGACCCTAGATCACAAAACTGAAAAATTTTATTTACTTGACAATTTATATACTCATTGAGAAAAAATATATATTTGGTGAAATTTTTCCAAAAGTGCACAGAGTGTGAGATAGCGAGTTTTGCTTAAAATTCAAAGTCTGGAAAAGGGGTGAAAAAGGACAAAGTTGCATATTCAAGATTGATGTAGTTTTTTATTGGTGTGTCAGATTGAAAATATGAGAGTTGAAATGAATTCCTTGTCTTTATTGTTATCTATTTCTCATAAAAATGTTTCTCTAGTTACTGATATATTGTCTTCTGCAGTTGACAAAAGTTGGCACTTCAATAAAAATTGCACCAATGGAGAAAATGCACAAAAAAAGATGAAAGTGGTTTTTTCGGGAAGCCATAAATTTTAGCTCAAAGATCAGATTGAGGCATGAGTATAGTCATTATAAACTTGGTTCATAGTGGAATAACCTTTAATTATTATAATTTAGAGAATGATGATATATTTCTTCATAAATTGAGCAGAGAAAGGACATGTGGCATTGTTCGGCAAATTTTCTATAATATGCATAATTCTAACAAAATGGTTACTTGCACATTTTGCAGAATTATGGAGTATAACCATATCAGTTGAAGCTAATAATGCATATTCAGGAAATAGAGGAAGGAGAGGGAACCTTCAATCATGATAAAGAATCCAAAGCTCAAAATATCATTGTTGGTAATGCAGAGACAATCAAATGGGCACAGGAGAAGAGTGTAACAAGAAACATTAATAGAGATTATGATAAACCTGAAAATAGAAGTGCAGAGTTACAAAGAAGAAAATGAGAGGTTGATGAGAGAACAAAATCAGATAAATTCTTAAGTGATGCAAATCCTAAATCAGTTGCATAGGCAAGCAAAGAATGGATCAGACTCAAGGCAGGAGGAAGAAAAAAGATATCATTAAAGAAGAGGTAACTATAGAAGAGTTGCTCATTCAAGAAGTGATAGTATAACTCATAGGAATTACTCACTTCCTTACTCATCAAGGAAATTTTATGCATCTAAGACTCCAAAAGTAGTCTAGAAGTGTCTCATGTTAGGCACCAAAGAAGAAGACATGAATTGGACATTTTGCAAGGAGAGTTGAGGAATATTAATCCACCATCCTTTGATGGTGAAAGAGAAAGGGAAGATGATGTTGAAGCATGGATGATTGGATTCAGGAGGTATTTTCAATTGCATAACTACACATCAAACCTAGAAGCCGGAATTTCCACTTACCATTTACATGGAAAAAAAATTATGTGGTGGGATCAGCTTCAGCAAGTTGAACACATAAATGAGAGCAGGATCACTTGGAAGAAATTCAAGAAATATTTTTAGGAGTACCTTTTAGATAAATTTTATGACAAGAATATGCAGGAGTTATTTGAACTCAAGATGGGAAGCATGACCATGGCATAATATGAAAATAAGTTCTTGGGACTACTAAAGTATGTGGGGTTTATAAAAGATGAGAAGGTGAAAATACAGAGGTTTTTGAGTGGAATGCCTTCATTTTATAAAGAGAAGATTCAATATGATGAGCCCAGGACATTTACTAATACCATCAGGAAGGCTAAGTATCTTTATTATCAAGGCAAGGGTAGAGAATCCATGCGGGAATCTTACAAGGATAAAAAAAAAAAGGAGAAATATGATTAGAGAAGGAAGGGATTCAAACCTATTTTCAATAGAAACAACCCTAATAAAAACCAACAAGAACAGTCTGCTAAAGGTGAATCCAAGAAAGAATACTCCCTGGGGAAAAGAGGAATACCACCAATACAATGTTAGGGGTGCAAAGTAAATCACCTATACAAGGATTTCCCTCACAGAGGAGATAAAGAGAAGACTATGCACAACATCCAAGAGTCTACAATAGTGGAGGACATGGGAAGAATATATGCAGCCTTAGAGGATCGACAAGCAGAGTACCAATCCAATATAATCAAAGTGGAAGGTAAGATCATTAATCATCTTGTTGGTATTTTAATCGATTCAGGAGCAAGTCATTGTCACATTAATCCTAAATTAGTGGATAGATTACATTTGGAGAAAAGAAAATTTGAAAATTCAAGTTTGGTTCAGCTAGCCACTGGAATCAAAAGAAGGATCAATGAGGTTGTCATAAATCGTACAAAAAATATGAATGGAGTGAGTACTAATGTTGATATGAATTTCATGCCATTATGATCTTATGTCATCCTAATTGGAATGGATTGGTTGAACCAACACCATGTTATCCTAGATTGTCATAACAAAACATTTACATGTCTTGATAAAGAAGGGAAACAGAGCACTCTGAAATGAATTCCAAGACCCATCTCCATAAGGGAGATTTTAGCCTTACAATTGAAGAGATGTTTCAGGAAAGGATGTCAATTGTATGTAGCTCATGTGGAGGAGCCAGAAAAGACAAAGGGCCAAGCTTTGGAGATTTTTTAGTATTGCAAGATTTTGAAGATGTATTCCAAGAAATACCAGGATTTCCACCGTGGAGGGAGATAGATTTCTCTATTAATTTAGGACTAGGAGCTACCCCAGTATCAAAAACACCTTATAGATTGAGTACACATGAAATGAAAGAATTACAAATGCAACTGGAAGAATTGTTAAAGAAAGGGTACATATGTCCAAGTGTTTCACCTCGGGGAGCACTAGTACTCTTTGTCAAAAAGAAGGATGGAACATTGATGTTTTGTATAGACTTTAGGGAGCTGAATAAAGACACGGTGAAGAACAAATACCCTCTACCCAAAATTGATGACCTCTATGATCATATAAGACGAGAAACGATATTTTCAAAGATAGACTTGAGATATGGATACCATCAGGTAAGAATCAAAGTAGAAGACATCAATAAGACAACCTTCAAAACCAAGTATGGATATTATGAATTTGTTGTGGTTCCCTTTGGATTGACCAATGCACCAGCTATCTTTATGTGTTTAATGAATGGAATATTCAGAAATTATCTAGATAAGTTTGTCATTGTGTTCTTGGATGACATGCTTATTTATTCTAAGTCCAAGGAAGAGCATGAACATCACTTGAGGTTGGTGTTGTAAGTGCTGAGGGAAAATCAGCTTTATGCCAAGCTTAGTAAGTGTTATTTTTACCAAGAACAAATCCATTATTTGGGGTATATTATTTTATAAGAAGGTATAGCAGTAGATCCATAAAATATTGAAGCCATTAGAGGATGGCCAGCACCCAGGAATGTTCAGAAATCATATCTTTTATGGGATTAGCTGGATACTACAAGAGGTTTATAGCAGGGTTCTGTAAGATTGCTCATCCCATCACTTATTTGCAAAATAAGGGAATTAAATTTGAATTGAAAGCTGAGTGCGAAGAGAACTTTAATTTGTTGAAAGAATTGCTTACTAGTGCACCTATTTTAATATTGTTGACCCAAATGACAATTTTGTGGCATGTACATATGCATGCAAGGAAGGACTTGGGGGAGTCCTCACTCAAAATGGACATGTAATTGGTTATGAGTCTAGAAAACTCAAAGAACATGAGAGGAATTATGCCACACATGATTTGGAGCTTGTTTCCATAGTTCATGCATTGAATATGTGGAGGCATTATCTCATGGGAAACAGATTTGAATTAAGGACAAACCATAGTGGTCTGAAATATCTTTTTGAACAACCAACTTTGAATGCTAGGAAAATAAGATGGTTGGAATTTTTAAGTGAGTATGACTTTGACATCAAGCATATCAAGGGAAAATAAAATAAAGTTATTGATGCACTCAGCAGAAGAGTACATCTCATGCATGCTACAGTTGTCAGTATGCATCAATCAGATTTGAAGAGAATAATTTTAGATGTTGTTGTTATAGATCAACATTACCTATAGGTAAAAGAAAGTTTACAGCAAGAAATGTACAGAAGAAAATTAAAGAGTATGAGATTAAGGAAGATGGATTACTTAGGAATTTGGTATTAAAAGAAATGCATAATGTTCCATATGTCGGACATCCTAGTTACCAGAAAACAATTGCAGCAGTAAGAAGCCAATTCTTTTGGCTTGGAATGAATAAGGATGTTGTTGATTGCATTGCTAGATGTATGGAATGTTAGAGAGTAAAATTTGAGCATAGACACCTAGCGGGTTTGCTTTAGCCATTGCCAATTCTAGAGAGGAAATGGGAAGTGGTAACCATTGATTTTATAACTAAATTTCTCAAGACAACAAGGAAACGTGATTACATAATGGTAGTTGTGGATAAACTGACAAATCCTTCTCATTTTTTTCATGTTAAGATGACTGATATAGCAGCTAATATTGCATAAATTTACATGAGATAAATTGCTAGGTTGCATGGGAAAGGAAATTGTTTTAAACAAAGACGCAAAATTTAATTCAAATTTGTGGAGGGGTTTATTTAAAGGATTTGGTACAAATTTGAACTTTAGCACAGCATATCATCCATAGTCAGATGGGCAGACAAAGAGTGTCAACCAAGTAATTGAAGACATGTTGAGAATGTATGTGATGGATAAACCATCTAAGTGGGAAGATTACTTGCATTTGGTTGAGTTTGCCTATAATAATGGGTATAAAGCTTCATTGAAGATGAGCCCATTTGAAGCTTTGTATGGTAGAAAATGAAATACCCAGTGAGTTGGGACAACCCAGCAGACATAGTAGTACTTGGGTCAGAATTATTCAAGGATATGGAAGATAATATGGTTAAAATTAAGCAGAAATTAAAGGCCTCTCAAGATAGACAAAAAAGTTATGCAGATAAGAACAAAACAACTAGAGAATTTAAAGTGGGGGAGCATGTTCTTTTAAAAGTGAAGCCCAATAAGAGCTCATTGAAGTTGGGTAGTTGTACAAAGCTAGTAGCTAGATTCTGTGGTCCATTTGAGATCTTGGACAGAATAGGGCTAGTTGCATACATGCTTGCATTGTCTGCTTCTATGAATGTGCATAATGTATTTCATGTCTCTTTGCTGAAAGTATGTACATGATCCTAACCATGTTATTGATTGGAATTTGATCTAGGTAGAGCCAAAGGGAGACTTCCAGGTCCAACCATTGCCCATATTGGACAAAAAAGTAAAAATACTCTGAAATCGAGTTATAGAGCTGGTAAAAGTTCAGTGGACCTACTACGATCCTGAAGATGCCATGTGGGTAGAGTACCCACGACTTTTTGAATAAATTTTGAAATTTTGATTTATGTTTTGTATATGCACTGAGGACAATGCCAAAATAAGGGGGAGGGGAATGTAATACCCCAATTTTGAGTCCCCATATTAAATAATGTATTTATTTTATTTGGTGAAAGGTTGGAGTGCCCAAACAATTAAAGAGGCCAGTGTGCCTAGGAAATGTAATGTTTTGATCATTATTAATAATAAAATACATCGTTGGTTGCTAGAAGGACAAGGACAAGAGTTATAAGGGGGCTATGATTCCACGAGAGAGGGGGCTTAAGGGGCTAAGTAATTTTATCATATGGTATTTACCCATAATTTTTTTAATGGAGAGAAGTGGCTACATGTGCTTCTTGGGGAAAGGCCATGTGGTTCTTGATTTTCAAGTAAATATATAAACCCATCTTTGGGTTGTTTGGGGATTCATTCATTTTTCATTGTTCACACCCTTTGTTATGTACTTCCCCATTCACACTTTCAATATTTCATTCATTGTTTCTCAATTATCATTCCTCATTCATTCTTGTTCTTGGATTGGGACATGGGGGGGAATTTTTTAGGAAGATCAATTTGCTTGATGGCTTTGGTAATGACTGGTGTATTCTAGCTATGAATTTGTGCATGCATGCATGAGATTCATTGACATGTACTAAATTGTATTCACAGTTTCGAGTCCTGAGAGTCCCAGCATGGAGATTCTTGACTGGATGCACTGAAGCCCTGGAAGGAGGTGGGTATCTTGAGGGACTGCATAGCAGAGAAGGGGTTTCATTCTCTTCGATTGTGCAAGCTGGAAGAGAAGAGAGTTGGCATACTTTGGATTGTTTTCTATTAAGAAACATGTGAGAGATTAAGTCTTGACTGGTTTGGGAAGCTGAGTGACACCCTGTAACCATCCTTGTGGATTCATAGCCCTGGCTCAGGGTTGACCTATTGTTGATACTTGGAACAGTAGTGTCCATGGTTGGGTGGAACATCCTTAGTTTGCAGTCAGTTGGTGATTTGTTTCATTAAAGATAAGTGCTTTATGTCATTGTTTCCTTTACTTATATATTTATTTTCGTTGTGTATTAATTATTGTCTCTGAGATTCATATGTTCTAATATGCATGTTTGATGGTTATCATTGTGCATGGCATTATATTCATTTCTTTTATATTGTAGAATCAATCTTGATTATTACATGTGATGTTATCATGTATCTTTCATGCTTCTCTATAAATTAAACGTTATCAGAATTTGAAATCATTTTAGAAGTGATTTTTTAAGGTAGTGTGCCCGACCTATGGGTGGTTGGGTATGTTACACCCATACAAGTCCAGTGTTGAACCAATTTCTCTGATACCAAAATGTAACGTCCCCAAGCTCCCAGGTCAGGCCACATCACACAAACGCTCCATAATTCAGGCCTGACACCTCAAGTAATGTCCCCGACTTAATATTGAGTAACGTTGCCTTGAGAAAATTAGTGCATATTTATCATTCAAACTACACAGATTCACTCGAGGAAGTGCACACAACCCAAAATGGTTCATGCCACGCCATAATCCCTCCTATTTGTACAAATTATAACAACAGAAATAACTTGAAATATAATTGTACGCTCAATCATATTGA
The DNA here is from genome assembly GCA_009831015.1 of Picea engelmannii. NCBI lineage: Eukaryota > Viridiplantae > Streptophyta > Pinopsida > Pinales > Pinaceae > Picea > Picea engelmannii. Next base: position 502,254 of record ML776862.1, on the reverse strand, counting down.
GCACAATGACATTACATAATGTAAGACCACTCCAAACATGCAAACACTATTGCACGCATAACCATACGGAGCATATGAATACCACAACGTACATAATTGTTTTGATTCCGCTTCCAGGTCTTGTTTTCCTAAGCGCGCAGACTATGTTCCAATGCACATAGTGAAACCAGTCACTTGTGCACACGGACCACTTTCCACGCACACGGTACCTATATCCTCCCTCAAGAAGCTCTTAACCATTTACCAGGACTAACTTAATAGAAGTTACTTATCAACTAGAATACTCATCATATATGAATAGTGTGTTAAATACTCACAACACACTTACAAAATAGACATCATTACTTTATTAACAACCATTATTCATATGTAACACTATGAAAGTAATATATCATAATAGGGGCAAATGAATAAGCACGAAGTAACATACAAGCACATAAGAACACTTATCTTTTATGAAAATTCACCAACTGCGCACGTGACTCAAAATTTCCTCCCAACCATAGAAATTGTTGCTCATAATATTTTAGCAACAGATCACCCCCAAGCTAGGGCTTGAACTCCACTAGGGAAAAAGGATTCCTAGAGCCAATCTATGGTCTAACAAACAGTAGAATTGCTCAGTCCAAGGTGTCAATTTCTATGGATAGTATACAAATCCTCATTCCCCACATGCTTGTCCCACCCCAGGAAGTGTGTCCCTTCTCTTCTCATCATTCCTTTGGCTACCCCACTTCCCTTATAGGGATTCAACAACATGTTGGATCAGGAAGTCTGATAGAACTGCAACTAATTCCCAGTGCACCAGAGAACAATTCCCAGCAAATCTCTTACCTGGAGAGATTTCTCACGGGACTGAAAACCTGCCTCTTGGACAAACTATGGGCCTAACAACCCACCTCTTGGAAAAAATACGGGCCTAACAACCCTCTTCTTCAATCGTACAAATCTTTTCCCAAACACAGGGTTAAGAAAAAATGACAATAAGTTACAGCAAAATACGTAATTTCCTCACAGAGGAAATTTCATCTGAAGGGTTTCCAACTGAGTGACCTCCCCAAATTACACTAAGGCTAGCAGTATATATTGCATACCTTCAACTCGACACTTGTCACCTTTAGAATTTAATTTATCCACTTAATGACTTGTTCCCATCCCTCAAGAACTTAGAATAAATAATATATCCGTAAGATTACACTTTTCATAAATATTATTAAAATATTCCCTCCCTTTTCCTTTTTTCGGTGGAGTTCATCCCCCTGTCTCTTTTCGTCTGAGTCTGACCATGCGCAACAATGTAATATATTAATAACTTGAGTGTAATACACTTTACAAGAATAGGTGCACTGGCCTATTTGTGTCCCGTCTCCTGTCTACCAACCCAATAGTCACACCACCTCTCCAGCCTCAAAACATATACATACATATATACATCACAATCATTCATGTGCACTTACTTGTGTGCACGCAACAATTTGGAATATGTGCACCCTCCCTTGATGTGCAATTCACATTCACTAGTTCAAGTACATGCAACACTAGGGAATGTGCACACCTTTTCTTTGATAACCAGCCTTGCACACTCCAATGGTGCACATAGTACCAAAAATTGGTATCAATGGCTCACCAGACTATATGTGTATTGAATTTACACTTGTTGCCAATGACTCACCAGCCTATATGGATCATTACATCGTGCACTACTCAGGTGCACACAAAAACCAAAATGGCTCACCAGCCTATATGTGAAACTACAAATGGAGTTCAGATTAGGAACATTACAAACAATACCACAAATAGAGTGGCACTTGGGCTATAATTTCTTATAGAAATGGAAAATAAAATGGTCAAAATCAAGTAGAATTTAAAGGTGGTACAGGACAGGAAAAAGAGTTATGAAGATAAAGGCGGAATACCAAAGGAATTTAAATTTAGAGAGAACGTGTTTCTGAAATTGATGTTAGGGAAGGGATGGAACGTGTAATGAAACAGAAAGACAATTATGTAGATAATCAAAGAGGGAATAAAACTTTTGAAGACACGGGTGGTGTCTAAAGACATCGTTACAACACTTAAGAAAATCGAATTGTGATTAGAACATCACAATGCATATTGGACCTTGATATCTACATATGTTATCACTTTGATCACATGATGATAATGACCCAAGGGGTCTACTATTTATATCCTCAAGATCTAACCAACTTCCATGAAATCTAGAAGATCTTGAACACATATAATCGTCGATTGTTAGAGTTGACTATGTCAAATCCATGTTTTCGAGTCAACCCGATAAGGATGCACGACTTGACCATTCATGCATCCAACTCATAGTCAATTTCTAGGTTGGTCAATCGACCACTTGACTATATTTGACTATTATTCAATTGTCTAACCAACATGCATGTCGACTATTCGACCGACTAATGTAGAGATCTAGTCGATTTCCCGACTGAACGTATCCAAATGTAGGTTGACCGCCTGACCCACTGAATCTGAGAGAAGTGTGATGAACCATCAATGCTTGATGTTCCAACACCCCCCCCC
>ML776862.1:472936-499593 GCA_009831015.1 Picea engelmannii | reverse complement strand
CTTTACGGATTGAGTTATCCTAGAAGTATGGTTAGATAACCCATGCTTATTTGTGGAATAATGAGATGAACGCTAGTGAATTTATCAGTGAAACTATCCTAGATGGATATTTCTTGTCATGTCATTTTTGGTGGTATGTGTAATGCCACATAACTCCTCACGGTTAGAGAGTTATGGACATGAAAAGTTGGGGAACCCAGGTTTGGGGAATGGACCCAAGTTTGTTTGATGGATAACTGTATGAGTTTTGATCTATTTTCAGGTAATACTATTCTATATGGATAGTACATGTCATTCTATTCCTAGTCGCATGTGGAACATCACATAACTCCTCATGGTTTGAGAGTTATGGACTTACAAAGTTGGAGGACCCTCATATGTCATCTAGAAGCCCCAAAAGGTCAAAGTAGTCCAAGTGATTTAAGAGTTTTTAAAGGTAAATAATAAAGTGACATGATTAGTGCACTATAATTCAAAGTGAATACAAAATTAATTATTTAAATAATAAATTTAATGGAGAAATTAGAAGTGGGTTAACCCTAAAATAAAGAAAGTGGGCAAAGTGACCTAAAAGATGTTTTTAAGGAAGCTACTTGGAGAGTATAAATAAGAGGCAAGGCTCTCTCATTTAAATCGCACTTGAGAATATTGAATACCTATAGGTGTTTGAGGTAACCAAAGGATATCGAAGTAGAATTTCTGAGGGAAGGTGAAGAAAAGAAGGCCAGGATTCAAGGAAGGATAAATTCTTTTGATGATGCTTTCTAAGGTATGTTATTTACAGGTCATCTCACCATTTTCGCAATAAATTTTTTTCTAGAAGGATTCAGACCGTGAAATTTCTATTACATTTAGAAAACATATCCAAGTATATGTGGTAAAACATTCATCTTCTGGGTTGTTGTATTTTTGGAGTTACACTCCGTGGAAAATAGGGTTTGTAATTAGTCTTAAAACTAGTCAAAAACAAGTGTTTCGAGTAAAAATGTCATAACTTATTCATAACAAATCCAAATTCAGTAAGACAAAATGTGTTGGTTATAGTATAGTCTGTATTATTCTTTGTAATAGTTTCATATCTATTCAACAAATATTTCGTGTGGGGCATGCTCTACAATGTCGCTCTCTAGAATAAGCCATAATTCAACAAGGTATGTCATTTTTGTTATAACTAATTTTATGAGAGGTTACAAGTAGTGACACCTAGAAGAATTGCATAAAACACACTTAAGAACATTGCTTATCAGTTTTAGATATTTATTCATTACAGGTACAAAGTTATGATTATTTCAAGTTAGGGTTGTTGACTAATCCAAAACTAGTCATGTGAGACTAAAGAAAAGTTCGATGTAAATGCTAGTCTCTTATTGTTTAAAGTTAAGGAGGGTTTGAAGGTATGTGATCATATACACCAGGTTTATTACAGAGTTATAAATCATATTTGGATGATGAAATTGATGAGGGATTTTGGTTGAGGTACAAGTTGGGTACATGGTTGAGACAAGTAGTTGATGAGTTGGCACATACATGAGGTGTATAGTTGATGATGTTGGTACATATTGATGAGTCATAGTTCATGAGTAGTTGACACATGATTGGTACATACTTGGAACATGGTTGGTTGCACTTGTTTATGGTACAGGTTGATTACAGATTGTTTGGTACAGGTTGGTGCATGGTTGATGCACTTGTTTATGGTATAGGTTGGTGCATGGTTGATGCACTTGTTTATGGTACAGGTTGAGGTACAGGTTGATGCATGGTTGATGCATGGTTCAGGTTTGTTGGTACATGATTAAAACAGTAATCTCACAGTGAAAGTGTGATAGTGGTTCCATCATTCTACTTCTACTTTAGGGCGGTTGGACGGGGCAAGGACAGGTGGTTGTAGCCACCTTCTGGTTGTAGCCGGAGAACTTAGGGGGTTGTAGCCTCCTTCTGGTTATAGCCAGAGAATTAGGGAGTTGGAGCTTCCCTCAGGTTGTAGCCAGAGAAACTATGGGGTTGGAGCCTCCTTCCATTTGCAGCTGGAAAACAAAGGAAGTTGGTGCTTCCAATGAATGTAATTCTTCAAGACATATAAGAAAAAGCATTATGTGGTTTTCTCTCGATTTGGGTTTCCACGTAAAACATTGGTGTATTGTGTATGTGTGTGATTGTTCATTTCGTATTGCTCATTATTGGATAATAATTCTACATTGATATAGCACTTGGATTATTTGAAGAAAAATGATTATAATTACACTATTACTGATTCAACCCCCCTCTCAATAATCCAACAATTGGTATCAAGGAAGGTTCCTTCAGAAATTAGTTTAAACACTAAAAGGTAGATCATGGGAGTACCAACTCATATAAAAATGGAATATCACAATTTGATGGACAGAAGTATTCTTTTTGGAGCATAAGGATGAAGACATATATACAAGCACATGGGTTTTGTTATCACTTTGTAATTTTCCCAAGGCTATGGAGGCAGTCATAGAGGCAACATCAAAACCGCTTTGATTCAGGGATCTATCCCTCCAAGACTCAGAGAGGGATCTCTCTGTCAGATTTAGATTTGTTCGAATAGGTATTATGCTAGATAATGGGTTCAGAGTTTGGATTTTTTTAATTGGTTTGGTTGGAGCAGGAGAAAAGGGCCATGGGATATGGAGTCACAATCTGATATTCAATCAAAAACAAATCCTACAGACAACCTTACAGGGCAAGGTGGGCAAATTACTGGATCTATTAAAATTAAATGACATGAAAGAGGAGGAAAAACAAATGATCAATTTAGCAATAGAGCAATGAAGAATTATGCCACTGAATATCAAAAGAAAACATTAATATTATCATCAGCTAGAAACAGAATGTATATTTCAACAAATTATGCTCATAAACTTCTACCAGATAATAAGGAAAGAAAACATATGGAAATAGAGGAAACAATTTACAGGAGGATCACTTCACCAATATATTTGACATAAGAATCATGTAATCATTGCAACTGTATTATTGAATTGATGAAAAACAGAAAGTTCTATGAGCGTTGATACAAAATTCAATCATGGTCCGTCCCATTCTCGAGTGCTAGAATCAACAAACTTTACATTAAAATCATCTGAATAAATAGGAGAGATCCCCCAACAAGTTGTGTAAGTCGGATTTAACCGCCTTGGCAAAAAATAGCAAGAAATCCCCAAAAATATGGAATTGTCTGCCATGAAAGACGAGCTGAATTTCTGCAAAAAAGGGGTCTGAACAGACATATGTTTCTCTTCAAGTATGACACCTGGGGAAAACCTGAAGGAGGTTATTGTATATGGGAATGTTCTGGACACAAACCTCCTTTGGTTTCACCAAATTTGCCTCCAGCTCACCATAACATCTCCCACAAACTCGGGACTATAACAAAAAAATCAGAATTCTGGCAAAATAGGCCTCGAAGATGGATTTGATTCTCCCTTCTCATGGCACCTATGAAAAAACTGAGAGAGTTTTTTGTTATTCATCTTGTTGAGGAGAAAAACCTCTCTCTATTTTTCAAAATTCGATTTATTCTGCCTAGAAATCGCTTTGCAAGTTAACTAGTCAAAACGCTGCGAAAGCGATTTTTTTTTTGGGGGAAGGGTGGTATTTCGGACCCCCCCTAAGGTGGTAAGTGGTTTTCAGGGGGGGGGGAGGTACGTTGGCATGTGGAGCCGACACATTTCCATGGGTGGTTTTAAAGAAACATCTTTTTGGACCCCCCTGAGGTGATGGGACGTGGGGGGGGGGGTTCGATATGTATGGGGGAGTGGGTATAAAACTTAGGATAGGATTGTTTTAGTTGTTTAATTTTTAAAAAAAAAATTTAATGTTTGGATTTCGTTTATTTTCATTTTTGTTTTATTATATTAAATTTTTTATTTTATATATGCTTTTTTTTTTAATTTTATTTTTGTTATATGTGTTTTGTGTTTATTTGTGTTATAATTTAATTGTTTTAATTTTATATTTTATTTAATTTGTTTTTAACAAATGTTTGTTTTGTTTATTAGTTATTATTAATGTTAATTAATAAACACTAACCTAATTACTAATGTAACAACTAACTTTAATTATTTATTTATTTATTTATTAATAATTAATTAATCAATTATTAATTAATTGGTTATTAACTAGTTTAACCTATTCTAATTATACTAATTTTATTGCTAACCTTATTAATCTATTATTGTTTTTGTTTATCCTAAGTTTGGTTTATGCATGGATAGGTGGCGAGCGGGATGTATTCAACCGGACAAAAGGGCAGGGGAGTGAGGGCGCAGCGTGGATGAAGGATGCAGCAGGGTGATGGAGGATCGGGCAAAATGGATGGAGGGGAAAATGGGATCAACCGAGCCAGACTTCGTCATCACGAGAGAAACGCCAAATAAACAGTCGAAGAATCAAGTTACCTATAATTATAGAACTCTAACATAGGCTCCACATGGGGATGGCAGGTCTTTTAGGAGGTGTCAAGAACCACTAAACTCTGAACATGCAAACCAGTGTTTTATCCATTGGGTTGTCCCCAAAATCGTATTTTGCAACCTGTACATGTTTTGATCTTGCAACTGAAACCAAATCAAAATGAACACTGCTGAAAAAGAGATGCTCATAATGTTGAGCTTATTCACATTCTCCTACCTACCCTATACTACTGAAAATCATGCTAAATCAAATAATACAAAAATGTCAATGAAGCCAATCAAGTAGTTGTTGATACCAGAGGACTGTTTGACTGCTTGTTAGCACAGTAAAAAGGGCAGCTTGACCCTTTTCCCATAGCCTCAAAACTGCAAAGTGTAAAGGCCACTGTTGAAAACATGATTGATCTTTACAACAGAGACCTCGACAATCCTGAAGAACAAAAGTAATGCCAGAGATAGATTGGGGCTCTGCAGTGAGAAATTTCTCCATATAGGTGGCTATAGGATCAAGATAGAACTGACATGTTTCCTGATTTTTAAATTTAGCCAAGTTAGCAACATAATCTGGCAATGTCTCTATGCTATTTGCATCCTCATGCAATGGTTGATATGGCTGCAAATTTTCTAATAGGTTTAGCAGTAAGGTTGTTGCTGAACTAGATCGTGAATTTGATCGCTTGACCATGTCAAGATCATAACAACTTTTCAGCTCATGACTGGCGAATGAAGAATGATTTTGACCACACAGGTCATCCAACCGATTAGCTATTGGATCCTGAAAAGACTGACAAGACTGCTGCATCGATTCAACTGAAATTTCCTGACTTTTTATGTGTTTATCCTTCAACACTTGTTCAAGAGTCTCCTTCAAAATTTGAAATGAATTATAATCTAATGGTACAGAATTACATTCCACTGATTCAAATCTTGTTTCGAGTTCTGGACTTTGAAAATCAAGGGAAATTAGTGACTGTGATTTTGGGTCTAAAACAAATACCATGTCATCAATGACATCCTCTACTGACTCATCAGAAAATTTCATGTCTTTTCTATGTACAACTCGCCTAGAGTTTCTTTTCAGAAATTGAAAAGATGAGAAACATAAGGGCCAAGATTTTTCTCTTACTCTGAAATTTTCTGCATTTTCCTCATCGATGTCATGACTGTTGTGAAAAGGTTTATTGTCATATATGGGTTGTAATTAATCTTCTTCTTTCCAACTACATGTTGTTGATTGCTTTGAACAGTCCACCTCTATTTTAGCTTCATGATCATCATGATATTGATCACCCTTGGGTAGATTATCAAAGTAAGGGATGTCATCAAACATGCACATCATATCAGTTAGTTGCTCCTCTGCAAGTTGAGATAGAGTTTCATCTTTGACCACGTCGTGAATTGAATACATGAAAGAATCATTATCCAAACCAAGGTACCAAGGATGAGCTGCAAAATGTTTGGGAACAATGACATTTTCTTTTTCTGAAATCAATGGAACATGATGTCTTTGAACATCAAGTTTTTCTCTTATGCTAATCCTCCGCATCATCTCTTCCATGGTGTTGGCCAAGACATCTAGCTTCACTTCTGAAGATGGTATCTATCTATTTTATGTTCTATCTTTCTCTTCTGCCTTTAACTTTGCTTTTCTATTCAGCAAGTTAGCTTCCACATCAACTGCATTTTTCTTCATTTCTTCGAGAGTTGCAATGTTCCTTTCTCTTAATTGGAAAGCCATCTCAGGATCGAAGGCATCTAGGAAATGCAAGTGAGTTGATCCTGGGGGTGGCCTTATATCAACAAGAATTGCATGATATACCTTATTGAACCTTGTTGAAAATTGATGTACTGTTTCCCCTGGCTGTCTTTTCAGATGGTTATATTCTTCTAAGATGAGAAAGACATTTCTCATGATCACCCATCGATCTAGGAAAATTTCTACAAACTAATGGAAACTGCTAATGCTTGCATCTGGAAGATTCTTAAACCAATTCTTGACTTTGCCTTGCAAAGACAAGGAAAACATCCTGATATATATACCATCATCTTTAGCCTCATAAAGGTCAAGGAAATCTTCAAGACTTTGGATATGCTTTTCAGCAGTGATCTTCACGTTTTCTCCTTCAAACCTGGGTAGATTATTGTTGTAATTGACAGGGAGGTCATGGAGGATAGGAGGCAAATCTAGAGGTTTGTATCTATCTGAGATTTTCTCAGGTATAGGAGGTAAAGCAAGGGGCTTATAGCAAGCTGGAATTTTGACTTGTGAATCTGGACTTTTCACATATGTATCAGAGATCTTTACATTTGTAGGGAATAAAGCAGGAGGCTTATGTCTATCAAGGCTTCCTATAGGTGTAGGAGTGGGTACCAGAGCTATGGGAATGGGCTCAATCCTTTAAGGTTCATCAGGTTGAAAATGGTTATCATGAACTTCAATAATATAGTCTGGACTAGGATCATGATAAGAGAGAAAGTAATTGCAGATGAAACCAACAATATCATGAATACAATTTGAGATTGAGTACCTGGTCTTTCTAGGCTACTTGGTCATGCTTCAAGTTCTTCCTCCAGTGGAGTCTTTGAGTCAACACTGTTTGGAGTTGATTGGAGTCGCCAGGTGAATGATCTCAGCCTTCTTGTGTCTGCTCACTGTCCACCATCAGTGATAAAATTTGGAGCTTTGAAGTGTACTACTGGGGAAACTTCCCCAGTATGGTAGCCATTATTCTATCACTCTGTAATTTTCCCAAGGTTGTGGAGGCAGTCACAGAGGCAACATCAAAACTGCTTCGAGTCAGGGATCTAGCCCTCCAAGACTCAGAGAGGGATCTCTCTGTCATATTTAGATTTGTTTGGATAGGTATTAGGCTAGCTAATGGGTTCAGAGTTTGGATTTTTTTAATTGGTTTGGTTGGAGCAGGAGAAAAGGGCCATGGGCTATGGAGTCACAATCTGAGATTCAATCAAAAACAAATCCTACAGACAACCTTACAGGGCAAGGTAGGAAAATTACTGGATATGGTAAAATTAAATCACATGAAAGAGGAGGAAAAATAAATGATCAATTTAGAAATAGAGCAATGAAAAATTCTGCCACTGAATATCAGAAGAAAACATTAATATTATCCTCAGCTAGAAACAGAGTGTATATTTCAACAAATTATGCTCATAAAATTATGTCAGATAATAAGGAAAGAAAACATATGGAAACAAAGGAAACAATTTACAAGATGATCACTTCACCAATATATTTGACACAAGAATCATGTAATCGTTGCGATTGTATTATTGAATTGATGAAAAACAGAAAGCTCTGTGAGCTTTGATACAAAATTCAATCATGGTCCCTCCCATTCTTGAATGTCAGAATCAAAAACCTTTACATTAAAATCATATGAATAAATAGGATAGATCCCCCAACAAGTTTTATAAGTCATATTTAACTGCCTCGGCCAAAAATAGCAAGAAATCCCCAAAATAATGGAATTGTCCGCCATGAAAGACGGGCTGAATTTCTGCAAAAAAGGGGTCCGAACAGACATATGTTTCTCTTCAATGATGACACCTGGGAAAACACTAAAGAATTTTATTGTATATGGTCATGTTCTAGACACAAACCTCCTTTGGTTTCGCCAAATTCACCTCCAGCTCACCGTAACAGCTCCCGCAAAATCGGGACTGTAACAGAAAAATTAGAATTCTGGAAAAATAGGGATTGAAGATGGATTTGATTCTCCCAGATCATGGCACCTGTGAAAAAAATGAGAGAGGTTTTTGTTCTTCATCCTGTTATGGAGAAAAACCTCTCCCATTTTTTCAAAATTCGATTTAATATGCTCGTAAATTGCTTTGCAAGTTAACTGGTCAAAACATTGCGAAAACGATTTTTTTKGGGGGGGAAGGGTGGTATTTCAGACCTCCCTAAGGTGGTAAGAGGTTTTTTTKGGGGGGGGTCCACTAGCATGTGGATATGACACCTTTCCATGTGTGGTTTTAAAAAAACAGCTTTTTGGACCCCCCTAAGGTGATGGGACGTCCAGGGGGGRGGTCCGATATGTATGGGGGAGTGGGTATAAAACTTAGGATAGGATTGCTTTAGTTGTTTAATTTTTAATTTATTTTTGTTTATGTTTGGMTTTTGTTTATTTTCATTTTTGTTTTATTATATTAAATGTTTTATTTTATATATGCTTTTTTTTTTAATTTTATTTGTGTTATAATTTAATTGTTTTAATTTTATATTTTATTTAATTTGCTTTTAACAAATGTTTGTTTTGTTTATTAGTTATTATTAATGTTAATTAATAAACACTAACCTAATTACTAATGTAACAACTAACTTTAATTATTTATTTATTAATTAATTAATAATTAATTGGTTATTAACTAGTTTAACCTATTCTAATTATACTAATTGTATTGTTAACCTTATTAATCTATTATTCTTTTTGTTTATCCTAAGTTTGGTTTATGCATGGATAGGTGGCAAGCGGGATGTAGTCGACTAGACAAAAGGACAAGGGAGTGAGGGTGCAGCGTGGATGAAGGATGCAGCAGGGTGATGGAGGATCGGGCAAAATGGATGGAAGGGAAAATGGGATCAACCGAACCAGACTTCGTCATCACGAGAGAAACGCCAAATCAACAGTCAAATAATCGAGTTACCTATAATTATAGGACTCTAACAGGTTTGAAATTTGGCAATCAATTGTAGATGGATACACAGTACCAGTAGTTCCACCAACAAATGACAAAGCAATGAAGCTTGGTCAGAATAATTCCAAAGCTACAAATGCACTTTTGAATGGTCTTAGTGAAACAGTATTCACCAAAGTTGCACATTATAAATCCACTAAAGAGATTTGGGACAAGCTTCGAAATGTTTATGAAGGATATACAAAAGTCAAAGCAGCAAAACTTCAAACTTACAGAGGTTAGTTCGAACAACTAAAAATGAAGGAAGATGAGAATATTGCAGCCTACTTCTTAAGAGTTGACGAAACATTGAATGCAATCATAGGATTGGAAGAAGAAATCGGAGAATCTGTAATTGTTCAAAAGGTACTAAGATCTCTTCCTATGAGATTCAACCCTAAGATATCAGCACTAGAAGAAAGATCAGATCTGAACTCAATAAGCATGGATGAACTACATGGAATATTCACATCATATGAAATGAGAACTGAACAAGAAAATCCAGATGTAAAAGAAGCAGCCTTCAAATCATCCAAAAGATCAAAGCAAAAGAAAAAGGAACAAGAAGAATATATAAGCAACAGCAACGTCTCGGAAGATGATGAAGAAGTGGCCAACTTCGTCAAAATACTAAAAAAGGGAAACAATGGTAGGTATAGAGGTAAGCTTCCTTTAATTTGTTTTAATTGTGATGGTATTGGTCATTTTGCTAACAAATGTCCTCATAAGAAAAAGAGAAATGATGAAGGTTACTCAAAAGGAAAACACACATATAAAGGAAAAAGAACTACAAAGAAAGATTTCAAGAAAATCTTATGCATGAAAGAAGACATATCATCATTATATGAAGATGAAATTAGTGACAGTGAGACAGGAAGATTTCTATTCAGGGCAGTAAAAGATTCTGATAAAGAAAAATATGAAGACGTCGAAGAAGGATATGAAGAAGTCGAAGATGAAATTCAAGAGGTTAAGGTTGACTATCGAGAAGAATTAATGTGTGTCATAGAAGTTATTAGAAGAGAAAAGAAGAAAAAYAAGAAACTAAAAGCAAAACTAGACAAGAAAAAGGACACTCGAGAACTAGAACAAATGATCACAAGATTGAAGGTTCAAATAGAAGAAGATAAAAGAATTGAAGAAGCACTCAAAGAACAACTAGAATAAAAGGACAAGATCATTGGAAACTTGGAAGAAGAGATTGTCACACTAAGAAAGGATATTCAAAAGAAAAATATGCAGAATAGCTCAAAAGTTATGGATGACATTATCAGCAGTCAAAAATATCATCTTGACAAGTCTGAACTTGGATACAATTAAATAGAAAAGGGATCAAGCTCCAAAACTACAGAGCAAGAAACAAATCCAAAAAGTTATGCAGAAACAATCAAAGGGGATAGGAAGATATATAAGGAATATTATAGGGACACTCCTCCACTGAGAAGATTCAGATTTCAGAATCAACAACAGACAAATAGGCCTTAGGAAGAAGAAGGATTCATAAGAGCACCTTCTTTCAGAATATCTTCAACTCCCAAGTATCAAACTATATTTCATGGTTTATGTTATGCATGTAATAATTTTGGACATAAAGCTGTGAATTGTAGAGCTAACAATAGGAACAATAATGACTTTGAGAGTCATACACAAAGGGTTTACTCAATAAGACCTACTAAAACACAAAGAAGAAGTTACAATAGGTTTGAATCTTTGATCACTAAAGTGGAATGTTACAAATGTAACAATTTTGGGCACATGGCCAAAAATTGTAGAATGGCAGTCCCTCCTAAAGAACCTCAATAGAATAACAATAGTCACAGACAAGAACCTCATAAAACAAGAAATGAAATGAATAATGCACAGTCGCCCTGCAAGCTAAGTAGAAGAAATACAGTTGGTATGTTGACAGTGGGTGTTCAAAACACATGACAGGTGATAAAGACAAATTTCTTACATTGTGAAAGGAAAGAAATGGATCAGTCTCCTTCGGAAATGATAATTCATCCAAAATCATTGGAGAAGGCACAGTCTGAATTGGGAACAAGAATAAAAAGGCACAAAATGTTCTACTGGTCGAAGATATGAAACATAATCTTCTAAGTGTGATTCAAATGTGTGACCAAGGTCATAAAGTTACTTTAGATTCACAAAAGTGTGAGATAAGAAGATAAGGTTCAAGGAAATTGGTCGGTACAGCTGCAAGAACTTCAAACAACATATATGTGTTAAGTGAAATTGAAATGAAAAGTGTTGTCTAGGAAAGGAAGATCAAAGTTGGCTATGGGATAGAAGAATGGGTCACATGCATTTTGATAACCTTGTCAAAGTCAACAAAAGAGAAGCAGACAGAGAAATGTCCAAGATCACGAAACCAACCAACACTTTATGCAAGCATTGTCAACAAAGAAAGCAAACAAAGACCAGGTTCAAATCAAAGGAATATTCAACAACAAGACCACTGGAAATTGTGCATACTGATCTAGTTGGACCAAATACAACAAATGGCTTAAAAGGTGAGAGATACTTTATGTTATTAGTTGATGATTATACAAGAATGACTATGGTTTGCTTTCTCAAGAACAAGTCATAAGATTTTGAAAACTTCAAGATCTACAAGGAAATGGTTGAAAATGAGATGGATTCAAGAATCAAATGCTTGAGATCTGATAATGGAGGAGTTTTCACTTCAAAGGAATTTATGGACTACTGCAGCAGTCATGGAATAAAAAGGCAATTCTTTGTTGCTAGGACACCTCAACATAATGGAGTTGTTGAAAGAAAGAACGGGACAGTACAGGAAATGGCTTGAACAATGCTAATGGATTCTAAATTGACAGATATATTTTGGACACTGACAGTGCATACAGCAGTTCACATTCAAAATAGAGTAATGCTCAGAAACAACACTGATAAAACTCCCTACGAGCTATGGAAAGGAAGACCAACAAATGTGAAGCACTTCAGAGTTTTTGGAAGCAAATGCTACATCAAAAGAGAATATGTAAAATGGGAAAGTTTGACTCTCATGTGGACAAAGGAGTACTTCTTGGTTAGTCAAGTACAAGGAAAGCATACAAGTGTTACAATATAAGATTGAAAAAAGTTGTGGAAAACATCAACGTAACAATTGATAAAACAAACAGACCAGAATCAAAGAAAGAAGAAAACAAATCAATGGAACAAATTTTCGAAGAAGAAGAAGTAGAAGAGGAAGATGAAGAGAATCTGACAAAAATAGAAGAACAAGATCATAAAGTATCTCCAAATACACCTAGCAAACGAGTACAAAAGAATCATCCTTCAGATCAGATTATTGGAAACAAAGATCCAGGAGTTGAGACTTGAAGACAAATCTGTTCACCAGAACAAACACACCTAGCACTCTTATCTACAATTGAACCAAGTTGTTTTGAATAAGCTAACAAGGATGAATTTTGGAATAAGGCCATGAATGAAGAATTGGATCAAATAGAGAAAAATGATACATAGGAACTGGTTCCAAGACCAAAGAATAAGAATGTGATCGGCACAAAATGGGGTTTCAGGAATAAATTAAATGAAGATGGACAAGTTATAAGGAACAAAGCTAGATTGGTATGTAAAGGATATGCACAGATTGAAGGAATCGAATTTGAAGAGACATTTTCCCCAATTGCCAGAATGGAAGCAATCTGGTTTCTTTTATCCCATGTATGCTCCAAAAATGTTAAAATATATCAGATGGATGTAAAATCAGTTTTTCTGAATGGGGAACTTGAAGAAGAAGTCTACATTGAACAACCAGAAGGATTTCAGTTGCCAGAGAACATAGATTGTGTGTAAATTAAAGAAGGCCTTGTATGGTCTAAAACAGGCTCCTAGAGCATGGTACTCTAGACTGGATAAGTATCTGCAGCAGGCAAGGTTCAGAAAAGGAAGTGCATATAGAAACCTCGACATCAAGGTAAGTGAAGGTAATATTTTATTAATTGAAGTTTATGTTGATGATACTATTTTTGGTAGTGATGATGACAGGTTAAGCCAGAAATTTGCAAAAGATATGCAGAATGAATTTGAAATGTCGTTACTTGGAGAACTATCCTTCTTTTTGGGACTTCAGATACATCAAAGCAACCAAGGAATCTTTATTTCTCAAACCAAGTATATCATATAAATTCTAAAGAGGTTCAGAATGGAAGAATGCAAACCAGTTATCACTCCCATGCAAATTAGTTGCAACTTAAGAAAAGATGATGATTCGAAGTCTACATATCAGAGGCAATACAGGTCAATGATTGGCAACCTACTTTATTTGATAGCATCCAGACCAGATGTAATGAAGACAGTTGGATAGGTGGCATGATTTCAAGCAACACCAAAGGAGTCACATGTGTTAGCAGTGAAGAGGATTTTCAAATATCTCAAAGGAACAGAAGAGTTTGGATTATGGTATCCAAAGGGAAAGGATCTATCACTTATTGCCTACACATATGCAGATTGGGCAGGTTGTATTGATGGCTGACAAAGCACCAGTGGAGCAGCGTTCTACTTAGGTGAGTGTTTAGCATCATGGATAAGCAAGAAACAATCATCAGTATATTTATCTACAGCCAAGGCAAAGTATATTGCAGCAGCATCATGTTGTGCACAGGTTCTTTGGATGAAACAAACTCTGACAAATATACAGGTTGAGTATGATGAGCCTATTCTAATCTATTGTGATAATACAAGCACCATCAGTATCTCGAAGAACCTGGTGATACACTCTAAGACGAAGCACATTTCAATCAAGTATCACTTTCTACAGGAGCAGGTTGCAGAAAATAACATCAGAGTTGAGTATGTGGGCACAAAATAACAAGTGGAAGATATCTTCACAAAACCACTTCCACAAGAATCCTTTGAATATCTTCGCCAGAGACTCGGAGTTATTTCTACTCCAAAATTAATTCTTTTTGAATTCTTATCTTATATGTCTTAGATTTACACGAGGAAGCACCATAAGAGGATAGTTCAGTCAGGGGGAGAAACCCTGGATGGAAAGATACATTTGCCATTGATGACAAAGGGGGGGAGATTTATCAGATGCAGAGGACAGAGGCATGGTTCCAGGGGAAGAGATTTATTAGATGCAGAGGATAGAGGCATGGTTCTAGGGGGAGCAGATTTATCAGATACAGAGGACAGAGGCATGTTTCTAGGGGGAGCATGAGTTATATGATTTCATTATTGCATCGGAGTGTTGCCATCAATGTCAAAGGGGGATATTGTTGATTAAGGTTGGTTGTCATTGATGCCAACCCTTGAAGAAAGCCCCGTAGCACAAAGGTTGGGTAATGGACCCAATATTTCTTGATGTAAAGATGACTCGTTATTGTCTTGTCATGTTTGATAATAAGTATAAATGGATGAACTCCAAAGTGGTCCCCTTATGGTGAAATCCCTCACGGGAAGATGCTTTGCGGATTGAGTTATCCTAGAAGTATGGTTAGAGAACCCATGCTTATTTGTGGAATAATGAGATGAATGCTAGTGAATTTTTCAGTGAAACTATCTTATATGGATATCTCTTTTCATGCCATTTATGGTGGTATGTGGAACGTCACATAACTCATCACGGTTAGAGATTTATGGCCATGAGAAGTTGGAGAACCCAGGTTTGGGTAATGGACACAAGTTTGTTTGATGGATAGCTGTATGAGTTTTGATCTATTTTCAGGTAATACTATTCTATATGGATAGTACATTTCATTCCATTTCTGGTGGTATGTGGAATGTCACATAACTTCTCACGGTTTGAGAGTTATGGCCTTGCGAAGTTGGAGGACCCTCATATGTCATCTAGAAGCCCCAAAAGGTCAAAGTAGTCAAAGTGGTTTAAGAGTTTTTAAAGGTAAATAATAAAGTGAAGTGATGAGTGCACTATAATTCAAAGTGAATACAAAATCAATTATTTAAATAATAAATTTAATGGAGAAATTAGAAGTGGGTTAACCCTAAAATAAGGAAAGTGGGCAAAGTGACCTAGAAGATCTTTTTAAGGAAGCTACTTGGAGAGTATAAATAATCATTTAAATAACACTTGAGCATATTGAATACCTATAGGTGTCTGAGATAACCAAAGGATATATAAGCCAAATTTCTGAGGGAAGGTGAAAAAAATAAGTCTGGAATTCGAGGAAGGATAAATTCTTTTGATGATGCTTTATAAGGTATGTTATTTACAGGTCATCTCACCATTTTCACAATAAAAAAAATTCTAGAATGATTCAGACCGTGAAATTTCTATGTCATTTAGGAAACATATCCAAGTATCTATGGTAAAAAATTCAACTTGTGGATCGTTGTATTTTTGGAGTTACACTCTGTGGAAAATAGGGTTTGTGGCCAGTCCTGAAACTAGTCAAAAAACGGTGTTTCGAGTAAAAACATCATAACTTCTTCATAACAAATCCAAATTCAGTAAGACAAAATGTGTTGGTTATAGTACAGTATTTAGTATTCTTTGTAACAGTTTTAGATCTATTCAAAATACATTATGTGCAGGGCATGCTCTATAAGGTCGCTCTCTAGAATAAGCCAGAATTCAACAAGATATGCCATTTTTGCTATAACTAATTTTCTGAGAGATTCCAAGTAGTGACACCTAGAGGAACATCATAAAACACATTGAATCATATTGTGTATCATTTTTAGATATTAATTCATTACAGGTACAAAGTTAGGATTATTTCAAGTCAGGGTTGTTGACTAATCCAAAACTAGTCATGTGAGACTAAAGAAAAGTTCGATGTAAATGCTAGTATATTATTGTTTAAATTTAAGGAGGGTTTGAAGGTATGTGATCATATACACCAGGTTTATTACAAAGTTATAAATCATATTTGGAGGATGAAATTGATGAGGGATTTTGGTTGAGGTACAAGTTGGGTACATGGTTGAGACAAGTAGTTGATGAGTTGGCACATACATGAGATGTACAATTGATGATATTGGTACATATTGATGAGTCATAGTTGATGAGTAGTTGACACATGATTTTTACATACTTGTAACATTGTTGGTTGCACTTGTTTATGGTACAAGTTGATTATAGATTGTTTGGTATAGGTTGGTGCATGGTTGATGCACTCGTTTATGGTACAAGGTGGTGCATGGTTGATGCACTTGTTTATGGTACATGTTGATTACAGGTTGAGGTACAGGTTGATGTATGGTTTAGGTTTATTGGTACAGGTTTAAAGCAATATATCTCACAGTGATAGTGTGACAGTGGTTCCGTCATTCTACTTCTACTTCAGGGCGGTTGGATGGGGCAAGGACAGGTGGTTGTAGCCACCTTCCGGTTGTGGCCGGAGAACTTAGGGGATTGTAGCCTCCTTCTAGTTGTAGCCAGAGAATTGAGGAGTTGGATCTTCCCTTAGGTTATAGCCTGAGAAACTAGGGGGTTGGAGCCTCCTTCTAGTTGCAGCTGGAAAACAAAGGAAGTTGGTGCTTCCAATGAATGTAATTCTTCAAGACATATAAGAAAAAGCATTATGTGGTTTTCTCTCGATTTGGGTTTCCATGTAAAACATTGGTGTACTGTGTATGTGTGTGATTGTTCATTTCTTATTTCTCATTATTGGATAATAATTCTACATTGATATAACACTTGGATTATTTGGAGAAAAAGGATTATAATTATGCTATTACTGATTCACCCCCCCTCTCAGTAATCCAACAACACATTCAAACATATGGAGGTGGATAAATGAAGGCTTCTTTCCACACCATCGTTCGATGGGAGTCATGGAAGGAACAGCTCAAGTCAAGATGCAGTTGAGCATATATTTTTCACAATACATTGTTTCATCCCAAAAGCAAGGAGGTATATATTTTGTCTGCAAAATACATCTATCCATTTCAATTAAAGTCTTATTTTTGCACTCTGCCACACCATTTTATTGAGGTGTGTGAGGAACCGACTATTTCCAGTCAATACCATATCAAACCAGGTATTCTTCGAAAGGTAAATTTACATACTCCTCACCATTGTCTGATCTCAAGCACTTGATGGGTCAGCCACATTTCTTTTCATCAAAATCTCTAAACGCCTTGAACTTTTCAAATACAAGGTTATTATTATTCAGAAAATAGACCCATGTGAAATAAGAGAGATCATCAATGAAAATAAAAATATGTTATACTATGTTGTCATGATTTTAAAGGATTGATGTCAAAGGGTTGATGTCAAGTATTGTCATAGTAATATAATTTATGTATTGATTGTTGGATCATGTGCTCATGGATGTAATTGATGTCATAGGGTTGATGTCATGAGGTGGCATAGTGATGTGTTGTCATTGATGTAAATGTTGATCATTGTTGTATCATTGTATCATTGATGTCTTTTCATGGTTGATAGGAAGTATCAAATGGATGAACTCCAAAGTGGTCCCCTTATGGTGAAATCCCTCACAGGAAGATGCTTTGCAAAGTCCAAATGGTTAAGTGGTTTGGTAGCCTTAGCAAGGTAGATTTTGATTGAGGAATAATATAATGAAGATCGGTGAATTTTTTAGTGAGACTATTCTATATGGATAGTGCTCATCATTTTATTTTCGGTGATATGTGGAATGTCACATAAATCCTCACGGTTAGAGAGTTATGGCCATGTGAAGTTGGAGAACCCCCGTGAGTTATCTAGAAGCCCCTAGAAGGTCAAAGAAGACAAATTATTATAGAAGATCCTAGAAGAAGTTAACCAGTCAAAGTGGTTAGTCATGGGTTAAGTGGTTGCAACAAGAAAACATTTAAAATTAAGTTAGTTGGAACTAGAAGTGGAGAAATTACTATTTGTCGATAAAGTGGTTGTAAGTGGACAAAGTGGTTAGAAGTGGGCTAGCCCTAAAAGAAGGAAGTTGGGTAACGTTAGTTGGAAGGTAACTCATAGAATAAGCTACTTGGAGAAGTATAAATAAGAGAGCAAGAGTCTCTTATTGTGTGAATATTTTGAGCATGTTGAAGATATATTTTGGTGAAAGGTTCATTGCAGGTACTCATGGATGCATCAGAAGTTGTGCAAATCTGAGGCAGCAAGGAAGTTTGACAGTGAAAGTATTAGAGGTTCAGAAATTCATAGTTTTCTGAATATGTATGCGGGTTGTAGTGGGCCAAGGAACGCACGTACGTGGGTTGAAGGAGATAAAGGCACTTACAGTTTAGAAAGGACATAAAAATCTTGAGTAAGTGTTGGTGTCAGGTTCTTGAAATCTGAAGCAAGTTTTCAGAACAATAGTCTATTGGTTCATATCAGTTACAAAAGTTCTAGTATGGTTATATGTTGTCTCAATGCCTAGATTTACTCATGGTATGGTGAATTCTTGAATCATTCTTTGTATGGTTGTTGTGATGTTTGGATATGGTAGATGTTGTCATGGTTAGTTGAGTGGCTCTATTATGATATCGTTGAGGGATATATATGTCGTGTGATGGTGTATGCATGAGGAACATGCATAGGTTTGGATGGTCTATATTTTTTTGTGGTTGATGATGCTATAGGTTTGGCAGTGACAAGTCACAAGTGGATGTGACAAAGGTAGCAAGGGTTTGAAGGATCGGAAGTTTGATGTTTCAAAAACCTAGTTTTATGAAGATGTAAGCATGCTGACAGAGGGAAGGATGTGTACATATGCATGTTGCAGTATAGACATGGCGTGTACATACGCGGGTTGTAGTATAGACAGGCCACATACATGTTGACAGATTGGATTATGTCTACAAGTTGGGTGTTGTAACTTAAGGGTTGGATTCTTCTTCTCAGTTGGGTTTGAGATTTGCAAGTCGGGTCTTGTAGTGAGAGTTGGTGCTCTCTTTGAGTTGGTGCTCTTTTTAGTTGGTATTGATTAAACCTCAAGATTGTAGTCTCATGTAATACATAATACAAAATCTTACATATATATATTTGGTATCCTTTGTGCTCTATATGGTGATGGTTTATTGTTGATGTATGTTGTTGAAAATATGTTTACATGCAAACAACTAGTTGTGAATGGATGTAATGAATAATGATTATTGAAGTAATTGTAAACTAAATTTTTGAAATAAGTGAAAAATATCCCTACATTGATTCATCCCCCCCTCTCAGTGTGTTTGGTGTGTCCAATGATTGGTATTAGAGCAGGCCTTCACTATAATCCTTACAAGCTTGAAGGAGATCCATGGACACACAAGTAGAAGAAGGTTGTGTAGAATCATCTAACAGTTATCTTATAGATGAAGAGGAAGCTTTGTTGAAGCTCAAAGATAAAATTTTAGATGTGTTAGAAGCAAAAGATGATCAATATACTTTTGATCCTGATTTTAATCTTGATGAATACATTAAGGAATCCCTAGAAAAATATCAAAGGCATGCCATGGCACTAAGGCAAATACTCATGAAACAAGAAGAAGATATCAAGAGACTAAAGACTGATATAATTAGTCAAGCAGAAGAAAAGAAGAAGGTAGATGATGAGATTAGAAAAATCCTTAAAGTCAATGTCAATCTGAAGACACAAATTAAAGAAGCTAGAAGGAGAGAAGAGAAGTCAAAAAGGTTTATGAACAACTCAACAATATTGGATGAAATCTTGAATTGTCAAAGATCACCTAATGATAAATTTGGTATTGGATACAACAAGGAAGTTGCACACTTTGAAGTTAGCACTTCTAAGAAGTATGAGGTAATTCTTTAATATTCAAAAGGTGGAAGAGAAGCTACAAGTCGAGCACCTACACAAAGGAAGGAAACCTTCATAAGAGCAGAGAAAAAAAGACATCAAGAAGCCATCCCTACACCTCAAAGCAAATTTAGAAGAGAGACACCTTCAAGGTGGACACCAAAGAAAAGGTATGAAAATGTTTTTCATGGTCATTGTTTATCATGTAATGAATATGGTCACAAAGGTTTGGATTTCAGACATTATGCAAGGACAAATGTTGGAAGGTTCCATAACACCCTAATATGTTGGAGATGTAAACAAGTGGGACACATTGTTGCTCATTGTCACACAATGAGATGTTACAGCTGCAGTGGGTTTGGCCACAAAGCTCAGGATTGTTGGAATTCAAGGAGACAGTCAATGAGGAGTGCTTCATATAGCATGGCAAAAAGAGCACATATAACTTGGAAGGAATACAATGTTTAAAGGATGGAAGCTCAGAGTACAAGTATAGAGAAATCAGGACAATCTCAGAAGTGGAGGAAGAAGACTGAACAACCAGACATGAATGAAGGAATAAAGAATCAAGAAAGCTTCACTCTTTATGAATCATGTGCGGGCTCACGTGGGAGAATTCGCATACATATGCAAGGTGACCTAGAGAAAGGTTGCGTACATACACAAGTTGTCTATGGAACAGGTCACGTACCTGTGGAAAAATCCTTAAGAAGAATAGTGTACAGATGACTTACAGCATGGTTTGATGGTATAACTCTATTTTGTAGGGTCTGGCATGGTTTTTTGCAGGTTTCCATGATTATATGCTTGCATGTATGTTTGTTGTATGTATGGTGATGACATATGGTTGAGTGTTGAATCTTATCTATCTTGGATGAATGGTACAAACTTTAGTGTGTGGAGTGATGCATTCCTGATAAGGTATATTGTTGGTTATGTTCTTGGTGATGTTATGGCACCTTGTCTATGAGATATATCATGATGATGTGATGCTAGCTAGAGATATATCATTTTTCTATTGAGGGGCACTCTTAGTACATGTTTAGAGGTACTATTGGTTACTTAATACTTGTTGTATTGAATGATTTTTGAGGCAGATTTGTCATGGTACATGGTTGGTACATATGTTAGCTCCATTGATATATCTTATGATGTATTGTTAGAGGCATATTTGTTGGATGTCGTGGTGCATGCATTTGGCATGTGGTTGAGCTACATATTGGGGCATGTAGTTAATGAGATGATGAGGTGGTTATGTTGTACATCATTGATGAGGTGGTTATGTTGTACATTGGTTGAGGCACTTGCTAGTAGTATGATTGGCACATGGTTTATGGTTGATATGGAATACATGAGTTGGAGTACAAATATGTTCAATATATATATATATATATATATATATATATATATATATATATATATATATATATATATATATATATATATATATATATATATATATCTTACACTCATTTAAATGTCAATCCGGGATTCGTAATCAAAAGAGTTGTTACACTATATGTGTTGAGAACAGGTAACCTACCTAAGTCTGTTGCATATAGGAAATAATTAATAACATAAAAACTATGTTTCTAAGATTTCTAAATACTTCAAATATCTTTAAACTTAGAAGAGAAAACTAATAATCAAACTTAAACAAACATCCAATCAAAGAGATGTTATCTTAAAGAAACAAGTATGTTCATTTCAGGCTCATGAATTAAAGGGATGAACTTAAGAAGCTTGTCTTCTATAGAAATCAAAATAGTAAATAGCAATCAACTCCAATCACTCTTGAAATCAAAATCAACTCTAGCTTCATGTAATTCAAACAAACCAGTACAAGGAATATTCAGTATAACTGAGAGACTTCATCACAGAGCATGAAGATGAGGTATAAATTCTTCTGGTTCCTTGATATACTAAATCTACTACAATCATAAACTCAAGATATCAGTCCCACACTTCAAACAATTAAAGGGCCATCTCCAACATTTGAGAATGAAATATCTATTCGATCTAACACCTGATTATTCACACCAATCCAAAAATGATTAACGCAATGTTGAACTTTGAAAATAAATTAAAGATCAATCACACACACACTGTTGTAAAATATCCACACAAACACACAGAACGTATACAAGGAGGTTTACCTTAGTTGGGGAGGTGGGCCCTTGCCGAACCAACAAGGAACCTCTTAAGAAAGTGACAAACTAAATCTTTTCACTCACATTTAGGAATTGACATAAAATATCTTTTGCATTAATTCAACTGGTAAATTGGATCAACAGTCTTTTACTTCATGCATAAAAATGATAGGTATCGTCTGGTTCTGATAGCATACTTCATTATATTCCTTATTATCCACCCCTATCACCTATACAACATTCCTTATATAAGGTAATCTGATACTATCAATATCTATAGATAATCATTAAACAGTTTGAGAGATTTTACAATTGATATTTACATCAAATTTATAGGAATCGACTCCATCCTCATGACACGAAGTGCATGAGCGATGGAGTCTCTCGTATTCTGGAAAACTGATTTGGGAGATTTTGTTCAACTGCCTTCTTGAAATCTTCACCATCGTACTGGTCCAACTGGCACATTCTGGAAATAGAGGTTTTCGTACCAGAATACACACAGTGACGAGTCTGGTACCGAAATGGGCATAGAGCAGACAGTACCAAATCAAAACTACCTAGGGTACCGGAATAGCTTTGGTGTCGGATTGCACAATGACTCGTAGTACCGGAATGGTGCAAGTACCGGATAGGCTTCTCATGATTCAAACTATTAGGACTATACAAAATAGAACACTTTAATCGAATTAATTCAAGAAAGTTAAATAAAACATGCTTTAAATCATCAATTACCTCTTGTGAACATGAACAAGGTCAATAGGTACGTGTGTGGGAGGAAAATAGTCAAGTATCGACTTATAACATAGGCAAAAAGGATTAGATACAAGGTAAGATAGGGAATTATATATGTCAAAAGAGGGACTCAACATTTCCCCCATGTTGAAGGTGTTGCATGTCCTCATGCAAATTTATCAAAATTGATACCCAAAAATTCTGTAAAATTGGATCCTTCTCTGTTATTTCTCAGGTTGCAAGATATTAAAACCAAAAACTTCACTCCTCAATTCCTTCTTGATCACCCTAGTGTACTGGATCAATCGTAGGACCTTGTTGAGTTTGGCAGAGACCTTTGCATGTTGTTCCTTCAATTGTGCATTCTCTTCCTTGATATGCCTGTCCAATACCTTGTACTCTTCAACTTCTTGCTTCAGCCTCTCAATCTCTACTATCAATTTTCATTTTCTTAGGGACTTGTCTGGGCTAGGTGTGATTACTTCCTTAGTCACCTCCTCTTAGGCTTCTTTTTCTTTTCTCAAACCCCTCAACGTCTCTGTTACCAACCCTTTTGTCCCACTTATTGTTACCACACCTTCTGTCTCATTTGTTGTAGCCCCACAGCCACTTCCTTTTTTTGGAGAACTTGGAATATCCATGGGTTCTCCTTGAAGAGAAGGTATTTTTGGAACTATCGCTTGTTTGGCCATGCTTCTGGTGTTCCTTCATGTGGACAGCGAGACTTTATTAGATTTGTTGACAGGGTTAGGAGTTTCCTCAAACAGCTTCCTTTTCTTAATCTTAACACCGGTCGTAGGCCTGGACGCCTGTTTCTTTTGTGTTGATTTGATCCTTATCTTGAGGCCTTGAGTTGTGAATTCTGGAGTTTGCTTCTGCTGACCAGCTCGTATTTCTACCCTGGAAGATTGAGTCGTAGGTTCTGAAATTGTCACCTTAGCAGTTTCTTTCAATTCACCAACCAATTTTTGGGAAGACCGAATAATTTCCTCCAGAATATTTTTCAATTCTTTAGGGGGTTCCAGAGGGGGTTTGACAGTTGCCTTATTTAAAATCTCTTGTTGATATGTTTCCTCCTTCTTTCATTTATTACTCCGTGATAGTTGGTCTTTAGGACGCAGGACTGAGCTATATGCTTTAGACTGTGTAGAATTTTGCTTGCGTTGTAAGTTGAGGTCAGGGGTCTTCTCTACTTGGCTGGTTGGTTCTAATGACACCTCCATGGTTGCTTTAGGAACGTTGTCTGATTGACCTCCTAACTCAGAGTCTTCCTTTTGTCTTTTATCCTTTTGAATCAAGGTAGGGCTCATTTTCTGGGATTGGGTGGCTTTCCTCTTCCTCGATGTAGTAGGTTCCCCTATGACAGAATTTTTTGTCAATAATTTCTCAACGGGATAAGATGAGTTGGGCGTAAAAGTGCCTACTTTACTTCTTGGTGTTGTTCTTTTGTATTTCTTTGCCTTTTTTCTTGAACCCTCACTGTGTATCCCTGCCTCCTGTATCTCAACAGATTTGGATATTTCTTGAGCAAAATTCCGTTGGAGTAATTGTTTCCAACTACCACCTTGTGTCCTTAAAGCATGAACAAACAAAAGTTTGATTAAACCATGGTGATGAAGGATAGTCTATGGTTTCTTGGAAACTAACCTCACCCCTCTCGCCAACTTCTTTAAACTCATCCATAGGAAGTGGGGAAAATTAATTTGTGGTCCTCCCTCGAAATGTGATAAAAGCTTCAAATGATAAATGAAGGTCACTGCATACCTTCCTTCGCAAGTGAGGAATTTATGTAGACTTATGAGCATCATCCAATATTCCTCTTTAACGTAGCTTCACGGAACTCCCTTAGTTCAATCGGGGTCTTGATGTTCTGATTTGAGGAATTTTTGACAGAGTTTCCTGTCAACGATCACCCTCTTGAAGTATTTTTCTCCAGCCATGGGGAGACCTGTAGCTTCTAATTTAGTGGCTTATGTAATTGTTAGCTTTATGTCTCCAAACTGCACACTTCCTCCATCATATGTTTGTGTGAAGGCAAGATAAATTCCCTTGTGATGGCCTTTAAACTTCTCCAAAAATGAACCCACCCTACCTATTCATATTTCTCCTTGCAAGCCTGATAATCTGTTGTTTCCCTGTATAATTGAAATATGGGCTCATGCCTATCGACCCCCATGCTAGCTTAAACAATTCTCTCAGGTGGATGAGGCACAGATAGAGGGTTGAGGGTAGAGTATCGGATAAACGTAGGTTGTGATAGAGTACCAGACGAGGGAAAATATGCAAGGGATACGAAGGCACGGGATGTCTGTAGATGGTGTGACAGCAACGGTAAATAACACTCATCTGGATGGCAGAGCCATCCAGAGTAGTGTTTATAGATGGAAGTGTAGATTACAACGGTCACATCGATAATCATAATGATATGGTGAGGCAGGTTGGATCCACTAACGACTTACGGACTCATGGGAAACTTGGTGTCGGACAATATTCACAGAAAGGTGTGGTCATTATGATCGGGATTCGTGAGTGTAGAATCGGCTGGTATTATTATTCAATATGCTTAGAGACATGGTTCATGTCATTTCATATAGTACATTAGAGAACTATAAGTTTATGTGATTTATTTACCGGATAGATAGAGGGAGTATGAGTTTGATTTGGTAAGAGACATCATGACCTTGCACTCTTAATATTTCGGGGGATAGGGACATCTTCTCCTTACGGAAATGCAGTCGAGGATTTTACAAAGGTTCGTGAAAGAAAGGGTATGTCATGATTCGAGAGAAACCAGATGTTTTAAATGCATATTTAGTCTAATTCCTTTAATTAAAACGAAAAAAATGTTGAATCTGCATGTCCTTGCACTAATAATTGAACAGAAACTTGGAAATATGATGATATTTACCAGTCACATCCTTACCAGTACCGGATCAGTTGTGTGCAGTGTTGGAACTAGTACGGGATCACCTGTGTGTAGATTTCGTAATTAATACCAGAATAGCGCAGGGTCCCTTCTTTAATACTGGATAGGATCTGATACTGGATAAGCACAATGAGATGATTTGGTGCAAGGTGGCCCTTGCTACCGGATGAACATAGAGGTGATCATTGGTGTCGGATAAGAACAGAGATGAACATTATTTTCGGGTGCTTGAAAAATATTTGACACGGATTCTGGTGGTAGTGACTTGTAGAAATAGCTAGTGTTCTGATCCAGGTGGATATCGGTGGCCACCCACCTTTTCCAAATGGCTCAAAACAGTTTTCTGGCCATTTTGGCAATTTACTATTTTTAGCAGGTTTTAACTTTCGGGGCCATTTTGAGGGTCCAAATGAAGGTTTTTCAAGATCAGGGTTCTCAATGATATTCAAAGGCATGATTGAGCCCCAAAAATGAATCTCCTCGACAATACCTTTCCAATGAGCTATCACACGCCTAAAACGGAGATCGTATGCAAAAGTTACGACCCCGGGTTGTTGATGTACTCACTTACCCAAACGAGGCCCACATGACTTTTGGCGCTTCATCTCCTAGGGTTAGGTTTTTGGATGTCTAGGAATTTTGGCATTCCCATTTATTGTAAAAGGACCTTCAGAGCCTCATTGTAATCATCTTCTTTCGAATGCGAGTAGTCGTCACATCTCTTCTCAGAGATAAGCTACCACCATTCTAGCGAGTCTTTCACTCTGTATTTTTACAGTCTCTGTACATTTCTCTGATTAATAGAAATTGTGTATTACTGTATACCTATGTTTATCTCTGATACATTTTTGTTATATTATTGAATGTCTGCAATATCTCTGTGCATTTCTTTATTATATCTCCGCTCTCATTTCGTGCCGAAAATAACACGGATCAGTGGTATCAGAGCAGGCTGCTCTTGATCGTTTTTTCAGTGCATGTCCTTGATGAGGTCTGAGTATAGCAAGTTGGGTCTCGAGCTTGT
>ML776862.1:423930-457714 GCA_009831015.1 Picea engelmannii | reverse complement strand
TACTGGTCTATGTAGATGACATCATCTTTGGATGTAATACGGATTCACTTGTACAATGGTTTGCTTCTGCCATGGAGTCTGAATTTGAAATGTCGATGATAGGAGAACTGTCATTTTTTCTTTGTCTACAAATTACTCAGAGGCCCGAAGGGATGTTCATTTCTCAAGAAAAATATCTAAGAGAAATGTTAAAAAGGTTTCAAATGGAAGATTCTAAACCTGTGGGTACACCTATGGTAATTGGATGTAAATTAAGCAAGGATGATGATTCACCTGATGTTGATCAAAGCTCATATAGATCAATGATAGGAAGCCTGTTGTACATCACAGCATCTCACCCAGACATAATGCATGTTGTAGGAATGGTGGGAAGATATCAGGTTGCACCCAAACAGAATCATTTGCAAGCTGTCAAAAGGATATTCAGGTATTTAAAAGAAACAATGACTTATGGACTGTGGTATCCCAGAAATCAAAATCTTCAGTTGACTGCTTACTCAGATGCAGATTGGGCAAACTGTGTTGATGAGAGAAAAAGCACCAGTGGAGGAGCATTCTTCCTAGGTGACTCCTTAGTAGCCTAGCTTAGTAAAAAGCAATGTTCCATTTCTTTATCAATCACAGAGGCAAATTACACTGCTGTTGCTACCTGTTGCACTCAGGTATTATGGATGATTTAGACACTTGTAGACTTAGAGGTAAAATACATTGCACCGATCCCAATTCATTGTGATAACACTAGTCCCATCAGTGTGTCTAAAAATCCTGTATTCCATTCCAAGACCAAGCATATTCCCATAAAATATCATTTTATGAGAGAGAAGGTCACCAATCAAACTATTCAGGTCCATTACATTCCCACTATAGAACAAATTGCAGACATATTTACTAAACCCCTAGCCAAGACACCTTTTGAATATCTCAGACAGAAGCTGGGTGTCATTTCTTCTCACACCTAAAATAGTCCATCTTGTTAGGGGGATTTTTGTATTATTTGAATATCCAATGCCCCCTAAAATTACTGCAACGGCTTAGGGGGAGCATGTCTTTTCTTTGACATTGATGTCAAAGGGGGAGAAAAGAATTTGGGTGCCTTAGTTGCCATTAATGACAAAGGGGGAGATTGTTGGCATGTTTTACAGGCAGCGTATGCTTGTCATTGATGGCAAGTACAGCAGCGATGATGGCTTAAGTACAACATCGATGATCAGCAGCGCAGTGATAATCGAGGAAGAGCAGCAACCGTGATCATTGGATCAACAATTCAGAATTCCGATGGCTGTCAGATCTCAATGTAGACAAGAGGAGCACGCAGATATGGAGGATAGATCTCAGGCGTTAGATCTGAGCGCGGGTTCTGACCATCGTTGGATCGAGGAGAGCCTCCACATTCTTTAAAGTGCTAGGAGAAGCGGGCTTACAAAATCCAGAAAGCAGGAGGACCGTCCATCTTCGAGTAGGACACGTGGCGAAAGATCGTTGCTTCGCTGACTGGAAATTCAAAGGAACGAGGTTCCCTAACCTGTTGAATTCGCGAAATGCGAAACCCCGAAGTAAACTCCATTTCGGAGTTTCAGAGATCGAGAGTTGGAGATGTCAAAGAATATTAACCACAGGAATCCCAAAATCGTGATATGCAAAATCGCGACTTAATCTAAGCTGTCAGATCAAGGTTTGATCTGGACCATTGATCCCAGTCCATTTTGGAGTTTCGCGGATCGAGAGTTGGAGATGTCAAAGAATATTAACCACAGGAATCTCGAAATCGTGATATGCGAAATCGCGACTTAATCTGAGCCGTCAGATCAAGGTGTGATCTGGACCATTGATCCGACTCCATTTCAGAGTTTCACGGATCGGGACTTTGAAGTGACAAGAACACTGAACATCAAGAATGTCAAAATTGCGAAATGCGAAATCATGAAATGATCTAAGCCGTCAGATCAAGTGTTGATCGGGACCATTGATCCCACACCATTTCGAGGTTTCAAGGATCGCAACTTGGAGAGTAAAGATGCCTCATCTCCAGATTCACGAAATGCAAAATCACGAAAGCACCTTATGCATAAGGTTGTGGTCACAGCCCGTGGTCACATCGGCGAGAGATGGAGGAAAGAGCTAGAGAAACCAAGCTACTTTTCGGGGATCGCGACTGGGAATGTCGAGACACATGGTCACATGAATGTCGAATTTCTGAATGCCGAAATGCCGAAATGAATGCAAGATCCCATGGAATCAATCCAATGGTGCAGGTGAATTTGAACAAGATTGGAGGGCTACTGTAGCACGACACAGTGTAACTGCCAAAAACCACTGATGGTTTCTGCCAGAGGAATCGAAGACACTTCGGGATGATTAACAGAGGAGGTGAAGAGTCTCTGGGAATATTCAAGAGGGATGAAGATGTTCATGGAGGTGATTGACAGCTGGATGAGCATTGAGGCCTGTAAATGGAACAGAGAAGGTGAGCTCGACTGTCACAGAGAAGACGAAGAGTCTCAAACTGCCAGAGAGGATAAGGAATCTCAGTATAACATACAGTGATGTTGAACGAGTGGTAAACGACCAGAGAATTTGAAGAGTCACGATGATGATTAGACAGAGCACTCAAGTTGTGGAGGAATTTGGCACGGAGTGAGCATGCAGAGGAATTGTGAATATTGCATGCACAAAGACAACAGAGACTATAAGAATGCTAAACAAAGAAGAGATAAGTGTTGTCATTGTGTAGGAGAATTCAGGTGTGTACAAGGAGGCAAAACGCGGGAGCAGAAATGCACAGTTGAGGAATGGTGCATTGAATGGATATAGCTCATAGAGCATAAAAGGTAGAAGAACAGAAATTTCTAGAGGTGTGCAGAAGACACTGATGCAGATAGGGCAGAGCATTGTAACAGAACAACAACAGGGCTGGTAAGCCATTGAATAATTTTATATCGCTGTAATAAGTTTTAGTAACAAAGAATTTATAATTCAGGGTGGTTGGGAGGTGCTAGGAAGGACTGGTGTCCTCAAAGTTTCAAGTGGGTGCTTGAACACAGGGAGTTGGTGCTTCCTTCTAGTTGGGGCTAGAGAAACCAGAGAGTTGGTGCTTCCTTCTAGTTGGTGCTAGAGAAACCAGGGAATTGGTGCTTCCTTCTAGTTGGTGCTAGAGAAACTAGGGGGTTGGTGCTTCCTTCTAGTGGGTGATAGAGAAAACAGAGAGTTGGTGCTCTCAACAAGCTGTAGCTTGCAAAAACAAAGGTTGTAGCCTCACAATGAGTTGATGCTCATATGTATGATAATGTAAAGAATGTAGATAATACTTATCATATAAAGAAAAAGAGGTTTTTACCCTGTATGGGTTTCCTCGGGAATTATCTGTCTCTATTTTTCTCATATATGTGACTGATGTTGAATGTGCCTTTGCTTATTTCCCATTATTTTGATCATCATTGAGTGCCCTATAAAGATTTTAAAAGAAGCATAATTGTTTAAGCACGGTGGCAATTGATTCACGCCCCCCCTCTCATTTGTCCAACACCTTTCATGTCAAAGTAATCACATGAAAAAGCATCAGATTGCCCTTGAATCATTTGTATCAACTTTTGTTGTTGATATGTTTCTAGGCTAGCATTGATATATAAGGACTTTCCAGGATTGATTTCAACAGCTTGAACAGTTGATTCTTTCCCCTCCTCTATTTGTGAAACAGTGGTTGTTGTAGCAGTGGGAAGATGCCAAATTTCTTGAAATTCGGGGCTAAAGATGTATGTGTAGTTAGGGAAAGATTGAGGATAATCGATGCATGTTGAGTCAGCCAAGAATAGACTTAAGATTTTTTCTTCAGTTCGCTCTTTTACTTCTTTCACTTGTTCAAGTGTCAACAAGGGTTGAGTGCAGTCATCATCCCCATAGGGATTCTCCAACCAGAGAGGAACTTCAGTGGTTGGTTGGGTGGGGGGGGAAAGGATAAGTTTTTGAATTTGAGTGCCATTAGAGATTGTCATTTCTCCAGATCAACATCTAATGAATGCATCAGCAATGGCCAACCAAGGTCGATTGAGTACTATTGGATGTCCTGGTTTGGGGGATTTGGGATGAATTACTAAGAAATCCACAGGGTACTCCCAAGAGGCCAATGTAACTTTTATGTCATCTAAACTCCTTGTTGGGGTGATGATAGATTTGTCTACAAGATCTAGCAGAGTTTGTGTTGGTCTTAGGTGATCTAATTGCAGTGTTTTCATAGTGTTTACTGACATCACATTTATTGTTTCCCCTAGATCAATCAATGTGTTAGGTAAGGCAACACCATTGATTTCTATGGTTACCACTAGGTTCCCTGGATCACTATACTTAGATGAAATTTATGTTATAAATTTTGATAACTGCCCTACCACCCGTATGATAAGAGGCTCCTTCCTCTTTCTCCCTGGATTTTTAATGCAAAGGTCCCTTAAAATTTTAGCATAGATAGGTATGTCTTTAATGGCCTGTAGTAGTGGGATCTTTACACATATGTTATGGAGTTCAGTCTCTAGATTATGTTCTAGAGGTTCCTTAGTTTTCTTTATAAGCAGCCTTTCTAGGTAAGGAGGATTCATTTTCTGAGGTGTTTCTGCTACAAGGGATTTGGGAGAAGGAATTTCTTGTTGTACTTGAGTGTTTATTTCTGCATTTAATGGATTAGTCATTTGTTCTTCTCTTTAAATTGTTTGGACATATATTTGTTCTTCTTGTTCTTCTTGGATGACCATAGTGGGATTTGTTTTGTTTACAACCCTTCCTGATCTTAATTCAATTCCATTAAATGGAGTTGGCGTTATTACATATGTAGGGAAGGTTTGTACTTCAATGTTTTGTATAGGTTGTGTCAGCCTGTTATTTGGGTTAGGGATAGGTTGTGCAGAAATAGGGTTAGGCTGAAGAGGGTTTTGGATGGGTATAGTTTGCATTGGTTGCTGCATATTTGGGTTCATGGGTAGTGCGAGTTGTTGTTGTAATTGTGGGGGCGAGAGAAGAGAAGGGGGGTTAAATCTCGAGAGAAGCTATGAAATATTCGAAGGATATTGTGGATAGGTGGGAAAATTTGTTGGTTGGAAGGGAACATTCCCATATATAATTCCTCTCCACCCTTGTTTCCAAGGTTGGGTTTGTGTCGACCACTGAGGGTAAGACATGGGGGGTACCCATTGTTGTTGGGGGTATTGTGTAATTGGGTCTGCAAACATGCTGGGGTTTTGTTGTCTCCATGGTCTCCTAGGGGGGTAGCATGTTTTAGGTTCTCCTCCTCCCTTGAACATAGCCTTGAGTGCAGGTAGAGAAGGAAATTCGTTAGTAGGATGTTCCTCTATACAGAGACCACAGATTTCAATAACATTAAGGGGGCATTCCTTTTCAAGGTGTTTCCTCCTACACTGATGACAGAAAATTGCTAATGCAACATTTTCTTCCTCTTGTTTTCTTTTAATTTTCATGGTATCTAGTTGGGAACTGATGGTGTTTAGGATATCTATTTTAAAGTTTTCTAATAGATTTCCCAGTTCAATCCTAGTGACACCTTCAGATGTGGGTTTAACAATTCTGTTGGTAGGGTCCCTTATACTTTTCCCCGTTTTAGCTTGACTACGAGAGTATCTTTTGAAATACTCTGCTATGTCTACAAATGGATTTTGGTACACGTCCCTAGAACTCATGAGGTTTAACACTTCAATGCAATCATCCCTCAGACCCTTTAGAAAGACAGTCCTAACTGTAGTTGTATCTAAGGAAAACTGCTTAGTCTTTTGGTAATTGTATAAGAACCTTTCTAGGTACTCTTCTAAGCTTTCTTCTTCAGATTGTTGCATTTTGAATATATCATTGCTAGCATCCCTAGGTCTACAGTAATCTTGGTATTTCTGGAGGAAGGTCTCCTTCATACCATCCCAAGACAAAATGATGTGTTCCCCTAAGCTCATGAACCACCTTAATGCTGAATCTTTTAGTGTAGCTAGGAAAAGTTTTAATTTTTGAGCATTATCTGTGTAGTTATAGCTCCTACACAATATGTCAAATTCAAATAGAAATAAGTCAGGGTCTTCTGTCGACATACCTCGAAAATGAGGAAGTGAAGATAATGGAATGTTCTTCATAGCAACGTATTTAGTGATATCCAGTATGGGGAATCCAAATGTCTCTGTTTCATTAGCTATGTTTCCCTCTTCTTCTGCCATGTCTCCAAACAACCTGTAGGGGGGAGGTGAGGTCTCTCCACTGAGTGATGGTTCTACCACTGGGTTACTTGGTATCTCTAGTTATTCCAAGGTTTTGTGTGGCCTCCCAACAGTAGATGCAGCCTCTTCTATTACTACCTCTGCTTCTTTTTCAGATTCTCCTTTGGATGGGGTCACCAGTGCTTCCTCTCTTTCTTGTTGTCTTATGTCTTAAATATGAACAGTGGCCTCAGATTTAGTACCCTTTGATGTTGTTGTAATTGCTACCTTTGAGCTCTCCCCTCTGAGAATTTTTCCTGCACGGATTTTCGATGAATTAGTATAAGGGGGGGGTTTCTTTGTTGTTTGATTTTCTAGCTTTTCTGAGATTTTAGGAGAAATAAATCTACCTTTATTATCCCTATACCTACTCATAAAAGAAACTTAAATGAAAAATGCAGACTCCTAATTATTAAAGGTAGGAGGACAACCTGACTTTGGAGAAAACCCACCAAAGTGGATGTGCAGGTTCTTACCTATCGTCTTATCGTCTTCTATCCTCCCTCAGATTGTCCTTAAATCCAATCCAATACTTCATCAAACCAATCAAAAACTCAAAATGCTACCTATTACCATTTACAACTCCCCGGCAACGACGCCAAAATGTTGGAGTACAAATATGTTCAATATATATATCTTACACTCATTTAAATGTCAATCTGAGATTCGTAATCAAAAGGGTTGTTACACTATATGTGCCGAGAACAGGTAACCTACCTAAGTCTGTTGCATATAGGAAATAATTAATAACATAAAAACTATGTTTCTAATATTTCTAAATACTTCAAATATCTTTGAACTTAGAAGAGAAAATTGATAATGAGACTTAAACAAACAGCCAATCAAAGAGATGTTATCTTAAAGAAACAAGTATGTTCATTTCAGGCTCATGAATTAAAGGTATGAACTTAAGAAGCTTGTCTTCTATAGCAATCAAAATAGTAAATAGCAATCAACTCCAATCACTCTTGAAATCAAAATCAACTCCAGCTTAATGTAATTCAAATAAACCAGTATAATGAATAATCAGTATAACTAAGAGACTTCATTACAGAGCATGAAGATGAGGTATAAAGTCTCCTGGTTCCTTGATATACTAAATCTACTGCAATCATAAACTCAAGATACCAGTCCCACGCTTCAAACAATTAAACGGCGATCTCCAACATTTGAGAATGAAATATCTATTCAATCTAACACTTGATTATTCACACCAATCCAAAAACGATTAACTCAATGTTGAACTCTGAAAATAAATTAAAGATCAATTACACACACACTGTTGTAAAATATCCACACAAACACACAGAACGTATACAAGGAGGTTTACCTTAGTTGGGGCAGTGGGCCCTTGCCGAACCAACAAGAAACCTCTTAAGAAAGTGACAGACTAAATCTTTTCACTCACATTCAAGAATTGACATAAAATATCTTTTGCATTGATTCAACTGGTAAATTGGATCAACAGTCTTTTACTTCATGCATAAAAACGATAGGTATCATCTGGTTCTGATAGCATACTTCGTTATATTCCTTATTATCCACCCCTATCACCTATACAACATTCCTTATATAAGGTAAGTTGATACTATCAATATCTATAGATAAGCATTAAACAGTTTGAGAGATTTTAAAATTGATATTTACATCGAATTTCTAGGAATCGACTCCATCCTCATGACACGAAGTGCATGAGTGATGGAGTCTCTCGTATTCTGGAAAAATGATTTGGGAGCTTCTGTTCAACTACCTTCTCGAAATATTCACCATCGTACTGGTCCAACTGGCGCATTCTGGAAACAGAGATTTTGGTATCGAAATACGCACAGTCGCGAGTGGTACCGGAATGGACGCAGAGCAAACAGTACCGGAATGGATACGGAACAAAGAGTACTGGATCAAAACTACCTTGGGTACCGGAATAGCTTTGGTGTTATATTGCACGATGACTGGCAGTACCAGAATGGCACAAGTATCGGATAGGCTTCTCATGAGTCAAACTATTAGGACTATACAAAATAGAACACTTTGATTGAATTAATTCAAGAAAGTTAAACAAAACATGCTTTAAATCATCAATTACTTCTTGTGAACATGAACAACGTCATTAGGTACGTGTGTAGGAGGAAAATAGTCAAGTATCGACTTATAACATAGAAAAAAAGGCTTAGATACAAGGTAAGATAGGGCATTATATATGTCAAAAGAGGGACTCAACAACATGTATGGGAACACATCTTGATTGTGGTTCATCTTGTTAAGGTTTGGTGCATGGTTGATGCACTCGCTTTGGTACATGATGTATGGAATGATATAGTTGAGAGACTTTTTATGATACTTGGTTGATATATTGATGCTTGAGATACATTTTTGTGGCACTTGGTTCATGGGAGAGGCATATCATGAGTGATATGGCACTTGTTTGAGGCACATGGTTGGCATGTTGGTAGAGGCATATGGTTGGTACACAGTTGGCACATGTTCTTGGCATATGGTTGATACACTCCATTGATGATATCTTATGGTATATTGTATGGTATTGATGTACATGGTTTATGTACATGGGTGTTGTGCATGGTTGGCACACATTATGGCACAGGATGTACATGATTGATGTTTTTTTCATGGTTCTCTAATCATTATTGACATATATTTTTCTTCATGATCTACGGTATGTAACGAGTTTTATGCATGTACAAGTCTAAGGATCATCATAGAAAGAGCAGATCATTCTTGAGAAATTGATGTGGTTGAGTAGTAGCATTTGCAACAGAAGTAGATTTGAGTGGTAGCATATTGTTCATCTTGTAGAGAAGATAGGGGGAGAAATACCCACAGGGGTAGTTATTCTTATTCCCATGATTGGTTGCAGTAGCATGATTCCAGGAGGAGAGATGATTAGTAGCCATGCCATTAGAAAGGAATCAAAGTGATATCCCTTGTCCAAAGGGGGAGAGATTATTCAAAGGAAGCTCAAAGGCATCCAGACATGGGGAGCAGTACCAAGGAGAGAACTACCCTTTTCCATTGATGTCAAAGGGGGAGAGATATTCACATTGATGTGGAGATATAAACAGTGATGAGGAGCAATGATCACAGAGGAAGCATGAGCATTGTCATGTATATGTGTTGCCATCAATGATTGGTTTTGACATCAATGCTGGTGTTGTCATCAATTCCAAAGGGGGATCTTGTTGTACTACATTGTCATTCATGTCAAAGGATTGATGTCAAAGGGTTGATGTCAAGTATTTTCATAGTAATATCATTGATGTATATATTGTTGGATCATTCGGTCATGGATGTAATTGATGTTAGAGGGTTGATGTCATGAGGTGTCATAGTGATGTGTTGTCATTGATGTAAAGGTTGATCATTGTTGTATCATTGTATCATTGATGTCTTGTCATGGTTGATAGGAAGTACCAAATGGATGAACTCCAAAGTGGTATCCTTATGGTGAAATCCCTCACGAGAATACGCTTTATGAAGTCCAAATGGTTAAGTGGTTTCATAGCCCCAGCAGTGTAGAGTTTGATTGAGGAATAATGTAATGAAGATCAGTGAATTTTCAAGTGAGACTATTCTAGATGGATAGTGCTCATCATGTTATTTCTGGTGATATGTGGAACATCACATAACTCTTCACGGTTAGAGAGTTATGACCATGTGAAGTTGGAGAGCCCTCATGAGTTATCTAGAATCCCCTAGAAGGTCAAAGAAGTCAAATTATTCTAGAATCTCCTAGAAAAAGTTGAACAGTCAAAGTGGTTAGTAATGGGTTAAGTGGTTTCAACAAGAAAACATTTAAAATTAAGTTAGTTGAAACTAGAAGTGGAGAGATTACTATTTGTGGATAAAGTGGTTGTAAGTGGACAAAGTGGTTAGAAGTGGGTTAGCCCTAAAAGAAGGAAGTTGGGTAAAGTTAGTTGGAAGGTAACCCCTAGAGGAAGCTACTTGGAGAAGTATAAATAAGAGAGAAAGGGTCTCTTATTGTGTGAATCTTTTGAGCATGTTGAATATCTATTTTGGTGAAAGGTTCATTGCAAGTACTCGTGGACACATTAGAAGTTCCGCAAGTCTAAGGCAGCAAGGAAGTTCGACGGTGAAAGTTTTGGAGGTTCAAAAAACCCTATTTTTCTAAAGATGTACGTGGATTGTAGTGGGATGGGGCGCATAAATATGCAGGTTGAAGGAGAGCAGGGCATGTACAATTGGGAAAGGACATAAAAATATTGATTAAGTGTTGATGTTGGGAAAGGACATACAGAAGTTCTAGTATGCTTATATGTTGTCTGGATGCCTAGATTTACTCACGGTATGGTGAATGCTTGAATCATTCTTTGTATGGTTGTTGTGATTTTTGGATATGGTAGATGTTGGTTGGTTAGTTGAGTGACTCTATTCTGATATGGTTGAAGGATATCTATGTTGTGTGATGGTGTATGCATGAGGAACATGCATAGGTTGTTGGATGGTCTATATTTGTTTGTTTTTTATGATGGTATAGGTTAGGAAGTGATAGGGTGTTTGCAGTGGCAGGTCACAAGTGGATGTGATAGAGGCAACAAGGGTCTAAAGGATCAGAAGTTTGAAGTTCCATAAACCTAGTTTTCTAAAGGTGTAAGCAGGATGACAGATGGAAGGACATGTACAAACGCATGTTGCAGTATAGGCAGGTCGTGTACATATGTAGGTTGTAGTATAGACAGGTTACGTACCTGTTGACATATTGGATTTTGTCTACAAGCTAGGTCTTGTAACTTAAGGGTTGGAATCCTCTTCTCATTTGGTGTTGAGATATGAAAGTTGGGTCTTATATTGAGAGTTGGTGCTCTTTTCAGTTAGTGTTGATTAAACCCTGAGATTGTAGTCTCTTGTAATACATAATACAAAAGCTTACATATATATATCTTGTGTCCTTTGTGTTCTTTATGGTGTTGGTTTATTGTTGATGTATGTTGTTGAAGATATGTTTACATGCAAACAAATAGTTGTGAATGGATGTAATGAATAATGATGATTGAATTAATAGTTAACTAAAGTTTTGAAAGAAGTGAAAAAGATCCCTACACGGATTCACCCCTCTCTTAGTGTGGTCGATGTGTCCAACAAAATATACCTTGCACCTTCCAGAGAAGGTAGATTGATGCATCAGACATTGTTGTGAACCATCTCGAGGAGGCTTTGTTCTCACCATGCTTTACAAGAGTCAAAGGGTTCCTTATGATGCTTACCAAGAACATAGACTTTACAAACTCCTTCAAGGGGAAACACTTTAGGAAAAACAACAACTATGTTCTAAGTTTCCATTGAATGCAGACTTTGAAAGTTTACGTGTTTGAGTCATTCATGCCAAGTTATACTTCACTCATTAGTGTGAGCAACAAGAGAAGCTGGCTCATTGTTGGGTCAAGTCATGTCATGGAATTTATAGAGATTGTCCTTCAGGTTAAGAAAACCTTCAGTGAAAATCAACTTACCTTTCTTCAAATCATGAAAATAGAACTGATCTGGCCAAAAATACACAATCTTACATGTCTGTGTTAACTAAGAAACAGAAAAAAAAATGGCACTGAGGTTTGGCACATGATAAACATTGAAAAGTCTCCCGTGTCGATAGGTGACATCACCCTGACCAACAATATCTAGATAAAAATCATCAGCAACATAGATATTCCTCTCCTTGGCTTCATCTAAGTACATGAACAAGGAAGCATCCTTGGCCATGTGATGAGTGCACCCAGAGTTGAATACCCATTCGTTCTGCGCATAATGAGATAGCAAGGGGTGATAAGTTATAACTTGGAAGGTGAAATTATTAGCAAGTCAATGTACAACGAACATGTCTCCTTCAAGACATTTAACCTTCTCAACTAAATCGCCTCTCTTATTATAGCATAATTTCTCCATGTATCCAATATTTCCATAATACTGACATGTATTCTTCTTGCAATTTCACTGGGGTGCATCTATCTATCCCTTAGGTTTCTGGTTGTGGCATCTAGGTATCTATGTAGAGGTATCAAACCATATTCTTTCCATATTATCTGACTTTCTCTTTCCCTTGAGCAAGTGGGATTCACGTTTACAACCAAGCTTTCCTTCTTCAAGTAGTTTGTGTTTATTAGTAATCAAAAGACCACAAAAAGATTCAAAGGTGTAATCCTTACCATATTCCTTGCATGTTTTCCAGTTGGTGTGGAAATTCAACACAAACACGTTGAACGATGTTCTAAAATTCATTAAGACTAGCTCAATGAGTTTTCCATCCTTATTTTGATTATTATTTCCACATTCACCCAGTTTTAAATGGAGTTCTTTGACATGCACCAAATAGTCCTCTATTTTTTCAAAAGAATGAGGATCAAGAGAGACCAACTCTTTCTCCAATTACATGATGTGGCTCTCATTAACTTAGTTGAACAACAACTTCGGCTTCTTCTAGAGTTGATGAGGGTAGTTGATTCCATTAAGGTGAAACCAAATCTCTCATGAGATATAGGTCATGACGAACCCCATAGCCTCATCCTTCTTTCCATCAACAACGAAATTCACATGATCATTTGTTGGATATGGAATCACAACCTTCATATATTGCCACAATCCTTTACTTTTTAGCAGGGTTTCCATGTCTCGAGCCCATACTTCATAATTTGATCCATTCAGAAAAACAAGATAAATCTTTGAATCCATCTTCGATATCTAGACAAAAATTTATATTTCAATAAGTTCCAATTGGTAAACCACTAGCCCAAAGTCAATCACACAACAGATCTGACTCAGCAAGGTTTGTATATAACATGAAATTTTTCAAACCATCGACTCTGATACCATGTTGGGGAAGGGGTGGAACTTGTAACAAAATCGACAAACAATTATGCAGATAATCGAAGAAGGAATAAAAATTTCGAAGACAAAGTTGGTGTCTAAAGACACCATTATAAAATGTAAGCAAAGCGCATTATGATTAGAACATCATAATGCATATTGGACCTTGATATCTCCATACGATATCAATTCGATCACATGATGATAATGACCCAATGGGTCTATTATTTATAGCCTCAAGATCTAACCAACTTCCATGAAATCGGGGAGATATTGTCCACATATAACCATTGGTTGTTAGAGTTGACTCTGTCAAATCCGCACTGTCGAGTCAACTTGACAAGGATGCTCGACCTGGTCGTCCATGTGTCCAACTCGTAGTTGATTTTTTGGCTAGTTGATTGATCGCCCAACTATATTTGATTGTTGGTCGACTATCCAACCAATAGGCATGTCAACTACTCGACCAACTAATGTAGAGATCTAGTCAATCACTCGATCGACTGTATACATATGTAGGTTGGTCGGCTAACTAACTAAATCTAGGAGAAGTGCGATAAACCATCAATTCTTGAGTTCCAACAATTGAAAACAAAGAAAGATTGTTAAAGTTGGGAAGATGCAATAATTTGGAATCCAAATATTGTGTTCCTTTTGAGATACTAGATAGGATAGGACCTATTTCATACATGCTTTCATTGCTTTCTTCCATAAAAGTGTGTAAAGTGTTTTAGGTCATTATTGAAAAAATGTTTGCATGACCCTAACCATGTCATTTATTGGAATTTTCATCAAGTGGAAATAGAAGGAGACTTCCAATTATAGTTGGTATGTATACTAGATAGGAAGGTTCATATGCTTAAGAATAGAGTCGTAGGGCAGGTAAAGTTCCAATAGACCCAGTACATCCCTAAAGAATCAATGTGGGAGCCGAAGGATGCAATGTAGGAGGCATATCCCCATTTATTTTGAAATTTTTTGTGTAAGAAAAAAGAAGATTGGTGTAGCTATATATAATGGTGATGTGCACTAAGGACAGTGAAAAATATAGGGGGAGGGGAACGTAATACCCCAGTTTGGATCCCATGTGCAGTGTTGTGTATGTACATGATGAATGGCTATAAGTTGAACAATGAAATTTGTATTTGAACATTGAAAGATAATAAAAATGGCATCATCGGTTGTAGAATAGAAGGACAAAAAGAAGGGGAGATATGAGTCTACGAGAGGGGAAAGATAAGGGGGGTTCATAGGTTAAGGAAGGGACCTTAGTAAGGGAGCTAACCTAAAGTATTATAAAACTTTATTATGTCCTTGATTATTAACTAATTATGGTTTACCATTTAGTTAAACCTTGGGGGGGATTAGTACATGAAGGCATATGTGGCCCCTTCATGCCTTGTAGTTAAAGTTACCTTTACATACAAGTGAATTATTGTTATAGTGGTTTAAAATTGAAGGTTCGAGAGGAGAGGGGATTCGAAAAAAATAGTTATCCAATTACTAGAGATCCAAACTCACAAGAAATCAAGTATTCACCCTGTGAACTACCCTTTTTCTGGGAAATTGGGGAAATTTTCTAGAGCGAGCTTATGTGTGTAGAATAATTTCAAACTGTGAAAGTTGCAACCATGAGTTTATAAAGAATTGTGGGTGTACAAAATTATATTGGTTGTAATTGAGAAAAAAATACTACAACTAATAATTCCCTGGAATCCTAGTAGTGGTATTCCCTGGCCAACCTGTGTTGGAGCCCTAGAGGGAAGTGGCATAGCCTGAGGGACTATTGAGTAGAGAATGGAATCACATTCCTTGAGTTGTGCAGGATGATGGGGAAGAGGGTTATGGATTGGGAATTCTTGCAGGTGACTATTAGCTTGGGAATTAGGCTATGAGAAGAGAAATTAAAGCCATCCATAGGAAGAGTGTGCCCCTTATGTATTCATAGTCTTAGTTCATAGGTGGCCTCTGTTGAAAATAGAAGTATTCAAATAGGAAGCCTGTG
Source organism: Picea engelmannii (assembly GCA_009831015.1). Lineage (NCBI taxonomy): Eukaryota > Viridiplantae > Streptophyta > Pinopsida > Pinales > Pinaceae > Picea > Picea engelmannii. The sequence continues at coordinate 442,642 of ML776862.1, read as the reverse complement.
GTTGGGTGTAACATCCCTATTTTATCTCTAGTTTGTCAAAAATTCCAAACAAATAAGTGTTCTTAATTGTATCTGTGAATTTTGTTGAGTTTAATTTTCATCATTGAATTAATTTCAAACTTATTCTTCCGACTGCCTATGTTATCTTGCATTTATGAAGTATTGTTTCATGAATAATGAAATGGCTACATTTAGGTTGCATAAATATGTAGTGGCATGCTTGCTAATAATAAATAGTTAATAACATAATAATAAGTTCATTTCCTTAGTGAATTGGTTTTAATTCCAGTGGCATAAAGAAGTACCCCATTAACTCAAAGTGCATAGAGGGTATTGGGTTCATTAGAGAATTTTATTAGAGCTACTAGTTACAACATTTGGGGTGTATGGGCTAGAATTCAGTCTTATATGAAGAAATTGCAAAGTGTGTGACAAGTATTTGATGAAATTTCTCCATAAGAATAATTGGGGATAATAGTGTTTGAAGTTTTGTTGGCACCCAAAGTTTTGGGAAAATATTGTGCACACACAAAAGACGGTGTGTGCGCCTATTCCAGTTTTTTGCATGCTCAAGCACTTGTGTGAGGGGTGATATGAGGCATGCGCATTATATCAAGTTTTGTTAATGCACGCTAGTTCAAGTTCTTCCAATGCGCGTTAGTCCAAGTTTTGTGATGTGTGCCAAAAATTAGGAAAACACAACATGCATGCCAGAGTCAAGAAAATAATATTCGAGAAATCTCCCCAAATGATTACTACAAGTATCACAAGGGATATTGGAGTAGTAATAATATGAGTTGACAAGGTAGTTGATATTACCATGATTCCAAAGAAGCTACATGTCGGTGACAAAAGCATTTGGGATTGGCATTCAGAGGAGCAAGTGGGGAAAAACTGAAAGTGATAGGGTGTCAGAGTCGAGAAGAAGAGCCTATGTTTGCAATGTCCTTGGTTGTAAGTCTGAGTGTATCATATCTGCAGAGTTTGAAGGAAAGCACATGGTGCTATGTTATGTAAGACTGGGAAATTGGATAAGAGAGTAGGGATCTGTTTCTATCAAGTGATGAGTTGTTTAATATATGTGTGTGAATGATTCAATAAAGATAATAAAGTTGCAGCGATTCTAGTTTCGTTGATGTGTTGATCATGTACCAATTGAATATGTTTTATATTGTTATACTTTGTTAGTTTATAAGTAGTTTAAAATGAATTGTTTGAATTCCAACCCAGATGGATTTTTGTGTAATTAGCCCCTCATAATCGACACAAGACTAAATGGTCTATGTGATCCTCATAGTGTCTCAGTTGATACCTTATTCATCCTTTGGATGGGGATTGATATGTCGATGCTTTGTGGTTTTTGTTGGTCAAATCTGGATGAACCTTGGGTCTTCAAACCCCCAGCGTTAAAAAGGACATGTACAAGCATGAATGACCCAACAAATGGTTCCATTGTCAGGACCTAAAGGTTTTGTATTGAATGATGAAGGAAAAGAATGAGGTGGTATCCATTTTAGGAAGAAATTCAACATTGGTTGACTATAAAGGAAGATGAGTTTGCTCGATGGGAAACTCAAGGTCTAAATACCAAGGTGAAGAAATGGAAGGACATGTATCTCTACTCTGATATACATGACATTTTCTTTGTTGAATTTCCCTATCTATTGTATGAATGGTTCAAGAGGCAGAATACTACTAATACTTCATTGAGGCCACAAGAACCATTGGTCTGGGATCAAGTCACAATTGATAGGTTGAAAGCATGGGATAACAAGTGGACATGAGCGATCAATTTTCGGTTTTCTTAGGTGAAGGCAGGGTATATAATTGAATTTGTTGTCAAGTAAAATTATTCTTTTAGTGAGGCTGAAATAAAGTTCATGGAAGGTCCTAGGAGACGGTCGTTAGAAGAAATCTCACTCTGGATAGAAATGTTGTTCATGGAGAAGGGGCTAATACGCATGGATCCTGATAGGATGGCTGAGTAGACTCCCCTCGTGCTGGGGGGGGATGAAAAGGTGAGGGGAAAGTGAGAGAGTAGATAGATACATTGAGGAGGATCCATAATTTGTTAAAATAAGGTGAGGAATAGGATGGACCCGAAAGAGTAGAGGAGATATAGAGAGAGTCGAAAGATATGCAAGATATTTGACTCAAAGAGGAGAGCAGAGGAAGATAGAAAGGGGTGCAGGAAAATGGGTTGGGTCTAGGATGAATATGAAGGATACCACACCAAGAGGAAGTGTGGGTGAGTTTGTTGTGCTAGAGAGTAGCATGGATGAAGATAGTCCCATGAAGAGGCGCAGTGTTGAGAGTAAGGTATCCAGTGGAGATACTAGTAGTAGTGATAGTAGGGGCCTGAAGACAAAGTCCAAACCCCTTGGTTGTTGTTGAATTTCACAACTTTGGAGGAATATTAGGCACGGAGTAGAGGCATAAGTAGAATAGGAAGATGGAGGAATCCCTAGTGGTGTCAGAGAAGAGTTAGAAATATTGGATGGTCTTGTGTGGTTGCAAGTAGGAAACTCTCTGGGTTCCCTCACAAGAAATGTTAGAAGAAGATGGAGTTACCCCCCTTGTGCATTTGTAGCCAAGAAGAAAGAATAGTATATAGCAAGGCGATTGGAGTAGAAGCAAGAGTAGGAGGAGAAAGGAGAGAAGCAATGAGTGAAGAATAATTTGAAGTCGAGATACTTCACTAGGAAAAGTATCAATACCAAGATCCTAGACACCCCATAGTCAATTCGGATGACATATTTTGAGGTTAAGGATGTTGAATCAAGATAGTACCTTGAGGTTACATGTGTTCCATAGAATGGGTATAGATGATGCAAAGCAACATTGGTTCACATGTGAGGCGATATAGTCTGTGAAGAGGATCACAAACAAGGCATCAAAGAATACATAGCTAGAAACCACATTTAGGGATAGAGCCTTGACGTGGTATATGAAGTATAAAGCCACTATGCTAGTGGGATAGATGAGGTTCATAACAAATATTAATAGATATATGCTTAAGGAATTCCAAAGGCCTAAGTCAGAGTCTCAATGCATTGCATATATTAAGGAGATTAAGCATGAACTGGGAGAAACCATGTGGGATTATGTCCAACAATTCAAGATTTTGTTGGATGGGATAACGTTTCAGATCCAGGACATGCAGCATAGAGAATTTATCATTGCAAAGTTACTTCCCCATATCCACGTCTCACTTACCCAACATAATGTGACTACTCAAGCAAAAGCAATGGAGATTGCGATGTGCTTGGAGGCTACACCAAAAGGAGGAGAGACATTGGAAAGTTTGGCACAGGTACAGTCTCATTTGGCCAACCTGACAACGTAATTAAAACATATGGAAAAGGAAAAAGTCATGCACGAGCACACATGGTGTACAATGTGTTAATCGAAGGGGTATCATAGATATGAATGCCCTACACTTTAAAACTATATCACAATGAGTGCGTCAAATACATTTCTAGTTGGGCCTTAAATGGAATGGTGCGAAATTTTCAGGCACTAGATCGATATGCCACCTAAGATTTTTAAGCGATCCTAATGTTACATAAAATTTGATGCAAATGTTAGCAACCTACATGGGGGGAGAAAGGATGGAGAGAGATATATCATCCCCCTACCAGAAAGGGATCTATGTCAGGTCAGTAAGCATAAGAACACAAGAAGCGAGTTCAAGATGACAACCGAACTCGAGAGTTATGAAATGGATGGGGTCGTGTTGGATCTGGGTCCTTGTGTGAACATCCTACCAAAGAAGTCATGAGAATTGATGGGTAAATTGAACTTTATTTGGTCTCCCATTCAGCTACGGTTGGAAAATAAATGTAGAATATATCCTATAGGTCGATTGGAGCAAGTCGAAGTGAACATAGAAGGGGTGAAGATGAAGGATTATTTTGAAGTAATAGAGGTCATGGATTATTTTTATCCCTACCCTACCCTACTTGGAATTGACTGGGCCTTTGACAACAATGTTGTTTTGAATCTGAAGAAGTGACAAATATTGTTTGAGACCAACACATTGCACGTGATCGCACCTTTCAATCCTAATGAAGGGCATGGATACAATGAGCCAGTAGATGAGGATGCACAAAGATCTATTATTGAAATTATTTACAAGATCATGGGGCATAGGGAAGATTATGTCAATCCCAAAATGGATGGATAATTGAGTTGGTGGAGTGTGAAGTCATGTGATACAGATTCAAATGACGCCATGGACATGTGGTAGAACAATATTTATGAAGTCTCGACAAGGAGATGCATGTGTATTACCACTTTAAGTGCACGAAGAATAATTTCGGTCCTATTGCTTCAATGGTTTAGATCCAGTGGATGCATTTATTACCTAGATGCAACACATCTCTGAACACCATCGGGTCTACACCATCGATACAGTGTTATTAGGAATACCCGCACAATGGTGGGATGCACATTGAGAACATCTTCGAGAATTGGTCATTATGGAGGGTCCACTAAGAGAATGGTTCAGACTAGGGGTGGATATCCACCAGTAAATATGTTCTTTAAAAAGGAAACGGGTAGCTAAGAAGAAGTGTGGGGCATGCAGTCGATATATGAAGGCCCAGGGTGTGCTTCCAGAAAAGCACTCTATCCCCCCAATTCCCAGGTTTTTTTTTCTGGGAAGGTAAGGGAGTTGCAAGCATGTAGGATGGTGATGGCTCCTCCCTATGTCGCAATAGAATGAACTTCCATCCCTTCATTCTCCCTCGACCCCGTTGAGAATATAGACAATTTTTGTAGCAATAAAGAAGTTGTGGGTATTTGGTGGATGACACCAGATCCAGAAGGGCCAAGTACAATTCCTCAGTGGCAAAACATGATTAGTTGGGCACGTGTGAAGAAGTGTTGTGATCCGCTAGGGATCGATGTGGCCAATTAACCAAGTATGAACTAAGGCAGGGGTGCGCAAGAGCATGTTTGGTACCCCTGGAGAAAAGACCGATGCATGTACAGAGATGTCACTATCATAATTAAAATATGATAGCCCAAATCCTTTCATGCCATAAAAAGTGACATATTTGTTGCACGGTACCTAGGGGATAGCCTATTGAAATGGTAACCAACAGTAAAGGTTAAGATTTCGTTAGGATATTATGCATGTTTGATATAAATGGGGGTGGCCATGCACCATGAATGCAAAAGGGCATGCAAGGATGGTGTGGCTTGAAAGTATAGAATGTCAGCAAGATGGCATCATGAAACCCTCTCTATTTTACTTTTAAATGAACTACCATCACAATACAAATATGAATGTTTTGGTGGGGTTTGAAAAAGCACTATATGACACTCTGAGTTATTAACGACTTAATGCTTACCCCCGACAATTGTACCTACATACTCACCTAGAAACTTTCCTCTCCTTGAGTTCATACTTAACCAGTTAAGCATGTGTGTTATTATTTCTACAAGCAAGAATTCAAAACTTCAGAATGGTGAAAACCATATTAGAAGAAGGTAGGACTATAGTATCAATATCCTAACACTAGCACATAGTAGAACCCATTAGGAACAGTCTAAATCGCTTCATCGAGTAGGCACAAGCCTATCATAAATCCAAGACCACCCAAGATCGACATATATCAGAACCATTGTTACCCAAAAATATGAACTTTACAGGATCCCAAATGAGAAAAGTGAAAGATGTCATCATAGATTATGATGTTAGAGATCCTGAACAATTTATGGCCCTATATTTTTCATAATTATGCAAAGGTGTTTGAATTGTATAATGTCAATAGTTTGTGATCACATAAGACTAGGCTAGACCTCTCCATTAGGATGGCATACTGTGTCTGGTGCATTTCCCTTACTTTGGCCATGGGGGTTCGGTGACCATTTGTGTATGTTTCTTACTTAATCGCCTCCATGGGGGAATACCTTTGGCTGGGGGGGAAATACCCAGTTGATGTAGTTGTTGGGCCCTTCATTTTGGAGGACGTTCAGTTTTGTGGAAAAGTGTATCAGGAAAGCAGAAGGATATAAGCGGCAAAAACTAGCTACAATGAGCAGAAAGATAAATACAAGCGCACCAACAGTAGAAACAGTTCATGCACCAACTAGACCAGCAAGTGGAAAGATATAGAACCTTCGAGCGCATATAGAATGGAAGCAGAATCAAGAAAAGTTAATAGTGAATTCAAGAAGTCAAGAAGCACTGGAGGAAAAGTCATAAATATGGGAATATGTAATGGGAAAGGGTTTCCTAATTTTCTAGATGATAGGTTGCCTAGTTGTTGAGTCAATAAGTTAATTATGGTATAATTTGCTATTGTTGAGAGATGAAAATGTTGTCAATAGATTCCTTGTCATTCTTCTTTTTCCATCAAGCTATCTCCATTAATATCATTGAGTCTGTTGCGATAAGATATTATAATGAATTATGGGGAATTAATTGTGCTTGCGCAAAATTCTAAGAGTCCATACAGGATTTATGATTCTTGATTCTGTTATATAAGTCATGATATGGATGAGACTATTTTTGTATGTCGAGTTGTGATATGGTAATAACATGATGGATTATTTGGGCACCAAAAATTTTTATTATGGGTATGAATGTTTGACCTCTGTGATGCGCAATCTTTCTTGGTCTATGTAATTGGTAGTTGTGATATTGTTTACAAGTTCCTGTGATTTATGCACTCATCTTTATGTTGTGCAACATCGATTATTGAATGCACACATAGGTTTAGACTTCTAATGATATAATATTTCCACATTCAAGTATGAATCTATATTGTATTGTGTTATATTTGATTGTGTGTCCTCCCTAACTCACTCTATCACACACGAGTCTCAGTTGTGCTTTCGGTGAGACATCCTTCCCTTGAGGAAGGTTGAATATGTCATTGCTACTAGACTACAATGGTATCTTTGTTGGTAACCTCTAAGAACCTCGGTTTCCAATTTTGCACCAAGAAATGGTTTTGTTGCCAGGACCTTAAGCTTTTTGGTGAGTCTTTAGAGGATTCAGCATCACATATTTAAGTTTGATATTGAGAATTAGTGGGAAAGAAGGTGTGATGAGTTTATCCTTCAAGAAGCTGATCTATAACATAAAATTTTGAGGGTTGTGAAGGACCTTGTCTTCTATTCTGAACCTACGAGCAACCAGTATGAAATATTTTGGATCCATTTCTGGAAGAGGTATTTCAGTGGCTCGGTTGCTTGTAAGAAGCACCAAAATTTAAAGATCACGACAAGAGAAGATTCTATTGGACCGTTGAGCAACTAGCAGCTCTACATAAGTTGGATCATCAAATTTATAGAGCTATGTATTTCTAGGTATAGAATACCCTGGATGGATACATTATTTAATTTTTTGTATAGAATCACAAGTATTTCTCCAAGGCAGAAGCAGTATTTTACACGGGATCACGAGGAAGATTGCTACTAGAAATCCTAATGTGGATCATGATTTCGCTAGCGGAAGAGGGAATGCTTTTGGTTCCTTCGCTTGAAATGGCAGTGTAAAAATCTTGTGCTTGAGGGGTGGGTGATTCAAGCAAGGGCTCATGAGTTAGGATACAGAATTTCTTGAGGTATGGGGGGTCATCGTGAGAAGAGTGCCAGAGACGAATGGGCTCAAAAAAGGGTTGTGGTGATCACAAATAGGTGGAGAAAATAGATGTGAAAGTTGATGAAGAGGCCTAATCAGTCACGAAAGGATATTGGCTTCGAGAGTAATCATAAAAGAGAGTTGGATAAGTTAAGGGAGTTTTAGACACATGGAAGGATGGTCAATCGATGGTTGAAGGAGAAGTTTGGAGAGAAAGGTGAAAGTTATGGACAGAGTATATGAGGTAAAGAAAATTCAGAAGAAAGAATCAAGATAAGTGTCACCCCTGAGGAAAAAGACTCAGTTGTAATCTCTGAAGGAGTTGCAGGAGGATCATATCCTGTAGCGCCCGAAGATGTGAAGTACCCTACAAAAATTGATATGATATATCCTCCTATTGCAATCCCTAAGTTAAATAATCCCATCCCGAAGGCACAAGAAATAGCTTTGGATCACCCAGACCCTCAATGCAATCTACAAATCTGGTAAATTCTACACTAAATTCTCCCATAATTTTGATCGTTTATGATCATTCTAGTCCAACCAGTTCAAGTGGTAGAAGTAGTAGTAGTGTGGAAAGTTATTTGTTATATTGAAACCAAGACCTTCAAGATTTATTTTGATAGGATCCTCAAGTTCTCTGATAGGAACTCAACATGCAGGATCCCTCACCCAATACCCAGAATTTTGGGGTAAAGGGGATGAGGATGTTGAATAGCATTGGTTCCTTTGCAAGGCCATCTAGAGGCTCATGGAACTTTGGATGCTAATAAACTAGTCAAGTTTCAAACCACCTTGAGAAGTCGTTCTTCAAAATGGTATATGAAATCCATTGAACTAGGAAATCCTCAAGGAAAGACGTTCACTCTTGCTCAATTCAAATAGCAGTTCATAATAGAGTTTCGTTTACCCTAGTCAAAACAATAGGCCCTCTTTGAGTTGCGAGAGATCAAACATAGGTATGGTGCGTTTGCTTGGGAGTATGAAAAAAGGTTTAAGGATGCCATAGGGAAATTATCAAACTCCATCCATGAAGACCACCAACGAGAATGGTTTATACATGGGATTTTACTATTAACCTGAATCCCATTAACCCAACAAAATATTCCCACTTTAGGGGAAGCCTTAGAACATGATATGAAAATCGAGGCGATGGCGAGATATCATGGCATCTTGTGGGTGATAAGACCACCTAATGACTATAATATTGCACAATTTCAAGGCCATATTTCTGTGTTAATTGATAAGATTAAACAATTGACCACTCCTATAGTAGTTCGCCAACAGGTCTGGTGTACTGGTTGCTATACTGAGGGTCATACAATGAAGGAATGTCCCAAACTAAGGGGTGAAAAACCCCCTTCGCGACCGATAGTGCCTCCGCCATTAGGACCATTGGGAAATATTGCACAAGTTGTCGCTACAATGCCATTCCATGGACTTGTATAATTTCATGCCTTCCCAAGTCATCAAGGAATTCAGAATAATGAATACTTTGAAATTTTTCGAAGTCGTGGTCACTCCCCTCAGCATTTTCCAATCCTAAAAAAGTATTCACATGTTTTGAATATGGTATACTCTGAATTATGTGGGTCGCCCACTCACACCACCAAGCAGTGTCACGCCCTGGATGCTCATGCAAAAATGTTGGAAAAATTTTCATTTAGGGTCGATGAAGTTCCTCCAAGGTTTGGAGGAGGATGCAGAGGTGGGAGAGGATTCTGAGGCGGTCGAAATGGAGAGAGAGGACTAGCTCATGGTTACAATTGTGATGAACAAAGACATATTTCTAGATATTGTCCTCTTCCAAGAAGACCATGGTGTGCTCAATATAAAAACAACACCCATGCCACTAAAGATTGCCCTGAGTGGATCGCAAAGTGGGAAGATTGCACAAGGCAGCGAGACACCAATTTGATAAATTTCAAGACCCGACCTGTCACTGAAGAAAAGGTGCCCAATATTAATATTATGACTAGAGGAGGGACAAGGATTGGTGTTGATGTTGACCACTTGACTCAAGGTAAGATCGACAAAGAAGTACCAAAAGATGTTAAATATGACCTCGTCATATAGAAACAATTATTTAAGGATGTTGTGGAGATGTTCCTATGGATTTCTAATCCCATGGCACTGATGGTCGCAAAACCAAGATTTTTTTTGCAACCCAACTATGTGGAAAATTTAGTTGCTCAGAAGGATTCTTCAGCGTGACCACAGAAGAATATTGACTTGTGGCTCTGATTATTTTCTGACATTTTAGATGATGAACAACTCACCAAGGAGTTGTGGAATATGTTAAAGGGGACTTTGGAGGTTGAAGGGAGTCCAAAGGAGTCGATTGTTATTAATCTTCTGGAGAGACATACAGGTAGAATACAGAGGAAACAAAGATCTAGAAGAGAATTTAGAATAAATTCCCATATCGATGACTATGAAATTAGAGATGTTATGCTAGATTTGGGATCTAACGTCAACATACTACCAAAGAAAATTTGGGAAGCCATGGGTAATCCCAAGCTTGTTTATTCACCTATTTAATTGTGCATGGCCAATCAGTACTGTATTTATCCTGTTGGGAGGCTGCAAAATGTTGAAGTAGAATTAGGTGGAGTAAAGACAATGGTAGATTTTGAAGTCATAGAAATCATGAGAGAAAAGGACCCATACCCAACTATATTGGGCATCGAATAGGATTATGAGAATTTTGTTGTCATGTACCTTAAGAAGGAGATCATGAATTTTGAAGCAGATGGTATGAAAGTAACCTAACCACTAGACCCTTACTAAGTCCCTTGATATACGGATCCGGTCGAGGAAAATATGGAAGAATATGCCTTGGATCACCTCTACACTTTGACTACAAGGAAGCATGCAAACTAGATTAATCCTACTACAGATGGCTTGGTAAGTTGGAGAAATATTCAATCTACCGATGAAGATTAAGAGGTCACTTTTCAAAACTAGAAATAGAGAATATATGAGAACTTCTCATAGATTGTGTGACTATTAGAGCTTATATGTGGATTGGATCATAGGTTAGAGAATGCCATGTTTACTCTAGCACTTCATATTTATGTAGCTTCCTTGAATTCTTGTACTTGATGTTGCATTAAAATAATCTTCAACTAGATGGTGGGCCACCAAAAAGGGTACTTTATCTTCCTTGGACGAAGCAAAGTGTGCCATCAATCATCTCTTTATTTCCCCTTCACGGGTTACTCATATGAATCATGAAGAGGAACCAAACAGTTAGACCTCAACTTTGGTAGCATACAATGGATATTCTAATCCACAGGATCATGTTGCACATTGTATTTAGGCATGGTAAGTTGCACAATTGTATTCCCACTTTTTGTTACATCAGTTTATTCATTCTTTGGGACAAATTCCAACTACTTGGTATGTACATGAGGAGGCTTGACGACAAACCGCTTGTTGGGAAATCCTTTAAAGACAGTTTTTCCAAGACTTCTCATTCTCTGTTAAGTCCCCTAAAATCACTCTAACTTTGCAACATATTAAGAAAATGTTTTTTACTAATGAAGTGAATCCTATACATCCTCCCACTATCTATTTCGAAGATGAATGCCTCCTTCATCATATCCTTTACCCATCCCCTGCATGAATACCTCTGACTTGTAGTAAAATTTATGAAGACCCAGGAGACCATGAAGGCATAAAAGATCTTAGGCATTTGACATTTAAAGAGTTAGAAGGAACTAGAGTTGTGCATGACACTATTTTAGATAACATTAGTAGTTCCTATGTCAAACCCTTGAAGTTGCGGAAAGTAAATACAAGGACTGACGACCACCCTAAGCTAGCATCCATTGGAGACTACTGGGATGAGTAGACCATGACAGAGATACAGGTTCTACTACGGGAATATGAAGACCTATTCCCTACAATATTTTCATAACTAAAAGATGTTAAGGAAGATTTAGGGGAGACGAAGATAGAGTTAAATACTAACTAGAGACGAGTTAAACATAGGCCATATCGTTTGAACCGCAGAGTTAAGGAGAAAGTGAAGAAGGAGATTGATAAGATGTTTGTAGCTGGGCTGATTTTCCTTATCGATAAGGTGAAGTGGATCAGTCCTATCGTAATCTAAATGAAGAAAGGTACAGAGGATATATGAGTTTGTGTGGACTACATAAGCTTGAACGTTACTTATGTACATGACCCCTTTCCTACCCCATTTAGCGATGAGGTACTGGATCAAGTAGAGGGAAACGAAGCATATTCCTTTACAGATGGGTTTTATGGATACCACCAAGTTTGAATCATTGAATAAAACAAGAAAAATACTACCTTCACGAATGAGTGGGGATCATTTTCCTATAATTTTATGCCTTTTGGGATCAATAATTCCCCAGTTATGTTCTCTCAGATAGTGACTACAACATTTTGTGACTTCATTCATAATTTTCTCAAGGTATACCTGGATGATTGGACTATGTATATCTTACTCAAGGAGAACATCGGACTATTATGACTGATTTTGGATCGTTGCAGACAACTACATATTTCCCTTAGTTTGATAAAATGTATTGTTTGTGTACAATTTGGGAATATACTAGGACATATAGTTTGTAGGGAAGGAGTGTTATTTGATTCTAAGAAAGTTGCAGTAATTCTCAATATGCCTCCTCCTACCACTGTCAAACAGTTGTGGAATATTTTGGGACATATTGGATACTATTGAAAGTTTATTAGAAATTATGTAAGTATAACAACACCTTTGGAATAGCTACTAAAGAAATCTGAAGAATTTCATTGGACTCGAGATTGTGATAAAGTGTTCGACCTACTCAAAGAAAATTTTAGTATTGCACCTATTTTAACTTATCCTAACTAGAAAATTGAGTTCCATGTGCACATTGATTCCCATGCGATTGCGTTGGGCATTATCCTGGCATAACTAAGGGAAAGAAATCTCGATCATCATGTCTACATTACCAGCAGAAAGCTTTACCACATTGAGTGCAACTACACTACAAATGAAAGGGAAGGTTTGGCAATGGTTTATGCTTTACATAAGTTTAGACATTATTTGTTAGGCAGTCATTTTAAGTTTTTTACTGATCACTCTGCTTTGAATTATCTGGTTTAAAAACCTGTGTTAGAAGGTTGAGTTTGCAGATGGTTGTTATTATTTCAGGAGTTTTCTTTTGAGGTCATTGTCAAGCCTGGTAAACTAAATGTGGGACAAGATCATTCGTCTAGACTAGAGTCGGGAGAAAGTTGTGGAGTTGTGGATGATTAGCTCCCTGAAGCAGATCTCCCTCATGCAGATCATATCCATATTGAGGCTATTCCTAATTATGTGTCAAACATTGTGTTATGTTTAATTGTTGGTACTATGTCGAAGGGATATTCTGCAACTCATAAAAGGCACCTAGTGGTTCGTGTAGCAGATTGTCAACTAATTGTAGGCCAATTGTACAAATAAGGATTGGATAGCATCTTGAGGTGTTTTGTACAAGACCATGAAAGACCTAATATTCTATGGGAATGTCACAATGGAGTTGTGGGAGGAAATGTTAGCAGAAAGGATACTACCAAGAAGATCTTACAAGTAGGATTATGGTGGCCTACGGTGTTGAAATATGCTAAGGAATATGCTCGGGCCTGGGATGTATGTCATAGAATGGGGAATCCATCTATTCATGATGATTTACCTCTACAAAATGTATGAGCTCTGCAAGCCTTTGAAAAATGGGTGGTCGATTTCATAGGTCTGATAAATCCCCCCACCAAGCATTCAAAGGCAAGATACATAATTACCAAAACTGATTACCTGACTCGATGGGCCAAAGAAAAATCCATTCAACATTTATCTACAACCACATCAGAACGGTTTATTTTTTAGAATATCATTACCAGGTTTGGTTGTCCTCGAAGCTTGACCAATGATCAAGGAGCCCACTTTATCACATCATCTCGTACTTAATGTTGTCGAAGTTTGAATTTCATACCTCGGTGTCATCACGTGGGTCGTTAAAATTCATATGTACCTTTTTACTTGTCATCATGACACTACCTATCCTAGTCAATTAAATAATAACAATTGTCAGTTATTTTCTAGTCAATTGTTGGTGCAACCATTACATTTTCGCTTTCCTTACGACCTCATTACCATTTTACCATTCATAGTCTTAACTACCCCAAATCTCCCTGGGATTTCGTCGTTGTCAAGGGTCATCCCCGACATTAAGGCTGAGTTACTTCTCCGTTGTCACTCTTAATGCATGTCGAGCACATCACTTCTTGTATGTCACTTATATAATTCCCATTGCCCGATGATCCAGTGATTATTGTATTTTTATTCCATTTTCTTACATATTTAGTTATGGAGCCCTTTGAGCAACTTATGAGCTCGCATCCATGACTTTTTCCACTTGGTTTATTTTTTTACCAACACCATCCTATTACAATGGTTCACACAACTGAATGGGGGGACCTCTCCAAAGTCGTTGTTCCAGCGAAGTTTATTGATCTACGGGTCACCTTTTAAGGCAATTTGCATGGGAAGGTCGAACAAACATGTTTGGTCGACCCTGATTTTACCAACGTTGAATAATATCCACACATGGCCATCCACTCGTTTATGGATTGTATCGCACTGGCAGATGGATAATTTTAATGGCAATGGAAACCCAATTTCATACCACTCCGGGATTCCACGTTAATGTGTCTTCATGACCTACCAGTCTTCAGCACTACTGGAAAAAAATTTTGATGCATGAAGTTCTTGATTAGCAAAGTGCACATATGCCTTATGGCTAATTAAGGCCTACCCAATCCATGTGGAGGATACACATAATCTCACGAGCCTGTCTATGGAAGGGCAGGTTGTTACAGACAGATTTCAGGACTCAGGGAAACATGGTCGGAAGAAGGGGGAGCTTAGTCTCTATGAGATATATGGAAGCAAATAGAGGGGTCTCAGAATGCAAATTGCATCGATAATGGATGAACAAGTTTGCAGTGCCTACTACCTTATTGCCTAGAAAGTAATGCAAAATTACACTCGAAATGAGTGTACGCTTGATGTCATCATTGTAGCAGAGTTCAACAAGCATGGTACACCATTAAATTGGTGTAAATATCTACTCACTGAATGTTACAGGAATGCGTGAATGTGCATGACAAAGTGAGGTACTTTATCTATGTTTATCTGCTGGTATCATTTGTTATGTGGAAATGACAGTCGTTAGTGGGTCACAGCATTTCCACTTCTGTTGACGGGCATTTTTCCAAACTTTTCAACCCTTGGAGTAGTCGCATTTCTAGCAGCAACTCGACCACTCACACTGCATATTTATTCCAGTGGTACAATGAACTCATCTCCATGACATAGAGACCACGAATTTCCTAGACATTACTCAATCAGAATATACACAACGTCTAGATCGGAATGAACTGTGACTATACTTTTATTCGACCTCTTGAGGCTGATACAACGTTATTCCATGTGAACTCTCTCTGATTTTTCTTAGAGGAGCCTTTGTTGGACAAAGAATTCATTGCATGGCCAGGTGTTACTATTGAACGACGGAGGTCAAACATCTCCTACACAATGTATGCTCTCACGCATCAGTCAGCTACGGCACAAAATTTAGATGTAGAGACCAGTTCAGCAAAAAGAGATCGATCATCTTCCAACACCGAAGAAGGGGAAGATGAAGGAGAAGAAATGCTACCAAGGAAATCTATCCCAATCCCTTTTTCTTCCATTCTAGATTATTCAACAATATAAAGTAAGAAATTATGTGAGGTCATGACTTCTGTATTTCCTTTAAAGAAGTAGCGTACTCATTCTCCCTGTAATATTATGGCCCACCCCATCATCACTGAGGCCACTCCTCTATCATCCCTTCTACCCCTGACCTACACCATTTCCACCCTACTTCTCTCTACTGCCCCCATTCCCGCTAATGTCTCGATTATCCACATGAGTGATGATCCCCCAAATCCCCTAAAATCTACCCCCATCACTAAATAAATTACCACTCAACATACTAGTATCTCTTCCAATACCCCATTCACCACTGCACCATCCCCTGGCCAGCCCAACCTTGATATTGTGGGGATTGCAACTAGTGACCCCTTTCTCGCTACAGCAAGAAGTTTTGGCCCCCCATTGCCCATTTTTTCGCAAGTGTCGCAAGTTCCACTTCCCCCATACCTTACCCAGCACGACATGATTTTTCCACGGACTACAAACCCCCCTGTTGTAATTGTTGGTCCTTGTTGTTCCTGAGTTTATGCTTTAAGGCTATAAAGCATACCGTCAAGGCATCCGTAAATGATTTAAAAGAGTGATTTGAGAATAAGAAATCAAAGGAAGATTAAAACAGAATCAGTTTCTCAACTGTCTCTGTCTTGCTTCCTGTTGTTCTTGGATGCTAATGTCTCGCTCAATAGCATCCCATGAACGTTCTAACTCAACACGGTTAGTTGTTGTTTGTAAAATGGTATTAAATAAATTAAAGGCAATACTGGTTTGATCCTGAAGTCCTGGTTCAACGTTAGGTTGTCTACTACTTGGGACAGTCATGGATGATAAAACTTTATTTATTTGTAAAGGGATTTTGATCAGATTATTACTTCAGATTTCCAGAGATGAGAACAAGAAAAACAATTTTAAAACCCAAAACAATAATGTAAACACATTCGAGGTCGTTTCTTGGTTTTGTAACAATTTCGAGAATTGTAATCAACAAATAAACACTATAGAAAAATATGAGGCTTTAATCAAGAAAGAATCTCATATTTCAATAGACAATGATGAAAGAAAAATGAGGTTTCTAACAAGAGTTAAGTATTAAGGAACAAAAGTTTTACAGGTCTTAAAATTACTAAAAGTGATTTCAGAGGAAAAATTGTAAATCATTTGACATCCAAACCAATCTGAAATATAAATCAACGATGTATATAACTTCAAATTGATTACTTGTTAGAGAAAACACTAAAGGAAAAATTCAACAAAATATAATAAACAGGGAGAAGACACATAGCTACAAAGTTGCAGGATCCAGAATCTCGTTTGTGATCTATATTCTGATGTATTTGAAAATTGATATTACAAAATGGCTCTCTCCAAAATTTATGAAGCCTTTTCTCAGCCTTTAGAAACTATATTTATATATTTTCATCAAAGTTTCTCGTTGGTGACTAACCAAATTCCTAATATTTCGGTTACATAAAAATAATGTCAACCGTTTACAATTTCTTTTTAATTTCTAATAAAAAAAACATTTAAAAAGGTTCTAAGCTTGTGTTGATGAACTTCCTTTTTCTGCATCAATACACTGAACGCATTTCCCTAAAAATTTTACAAAGATCCTTGGAGTATCGGGTATCTCATTTGCTTCAAATGAGAAAAATCTCTTCTGCAATTCGGGCAACCGACTTTCTATCATCCTTTCTGTGAATTTAACAGTTTTCAACTTTAGATTTGAAGACACCATCCACTTGTTGATCTCTGTTATATTGATCAATTTAATTTTAGCAATCTTTGTTTTCATTTTCTCCAGCTCTTCTTTTAACCTTAGCTGGTGCTTGGCAATATTAATTTCACCTAATAATCCAGAACAGTCATCTTTTTCGATATTCAATGAATCTCTTTCAAAGAGATCGAAGATTCCCTGGCAATCCTCATTAACTTCTCTTGTGATTCATTTATATTCGGCCAGTTTTGCTTCCCACACTTTTATCATTATGTCCTCTTTAACCTGTTTAGAAATAGATACTTTCTGAGTTTTTCCAATTTCTTCCTTTGATGAGAAAGCCACTGCCTTATGAAAAGTTGTTCTAGCTGCTTTCGCCTCCCTTTCTTTCTGGAACAAATTCTCCAAAGACTTATTTGATTCCTGAAAACAATTCTGGATTACTTCCAGATTCAAGAACACTTTCTGTTGTTCTTCCTGTATTCTCAAATATATCTCCAATACTTGTGTCTTGAAATTTTCTAGTTCTACTACCTGGTTAGTAATAGAAATAATCTTATCTTGCAAATGTTTGTTTTCTTCTCCCAGCTTTCGAACCTGTTCCTGTGTGACATGTATTAAGTGTTTTGCCTCATCCAAGTCTTTATTCAATTTCTAGATTTCTTGCATATCCTTTAGTCTAGCTTGTTCTAGACCCTTCTGTATTCCCCAACTAATATTTCTTTCATTTTCTTTTAGTTTGTCTTGCAACTGGATTATTGTTTGGTTCTTTTGTTCAAGCAGAGTTGTTAAATTGCCTACAGAATACATGTTTGTTGATGTTATAGCACCCATTGTACCTGTTAATTCTGTAGCAAAATCTCCATCCTTGAGTTTATTTCCATCTATAATAACTCTATTCTTTTTAATCGTTCCTTCTCCTCTTGGATGAATTTCATGTTTCAAGACTGCTCTTCGCTATTTACTGAAAAATTAATCTGATGGGGAGATTTCATCTCTTGAAATCGGCTCTAGATCACTGACATATAAAACTCCTTCATGGGGGGTTCCGAAAGTCGACTGTAATGGATTTAAAGAGGTGATAGGACTACCAAGTTCTGTTGAAGTTGTTCCTCCTATTTTTTCTGGAACATTCTTCATGATTTCTGGATTTGTTTCTGGCTCTTTTCCCTTATCCATTCCTGATTCCTTTGCTTGAGAACCCTCTGTGTCTTGGGAAGGTATCTCAGTATTCTTCAACTTACCTTTGTCATTTGCTTTACCCTGAGTATTAGTTTCAAACCCTGGAGGGGGTTCTTCCTGTTCTGTCGATGGGGTCGAAATTTCACCTTGTAAAATCTTCGGTAGGCAGCTTCATCTATGGCTTTGAAAAGATGCGAATCCATTCTGTGAGTCAAGTGGCAAGGCCTAGACTCTGTTCAACACTTCTTCATAAGACTTAACATCTTTGAAAATATCATCATAAATAGATACTTCATGTTCATATGCCTTTAGATTACAATGTATGTAACGCCTACTTATTATTTGGTAGGGGTCATATTTTCTGTGCTCAATATTTACTAACTTCACTTCTTCCAATGACTCGGCCTCTACCTTAGAATGGCCTAAATTTGATAAAGGAAATTTCCCAATATGAACAGGGAAAGATGGCCAT
>ML776862.1:411369-423880 GCA_009831015.1 Picea engelmannii | reverse complement strand
AATATGAGGCTTTAATCAAGAAAGAATCTCATATTTCAATAGACAATGATGAAAGAAAAATGAGGTTTCTAACAAGAGTTAAGTATTAAGGAACAAAAGTTTTACAGGTCTTAAAATTACTAAAAGTGATTTCAGAGGAAAAATTGTAAATCATTTGACATCCAAACCAATCTGAAATATAAATCAACGATGTATATAACTTCAAATTGATTACTTGTTAGAGAAAACACTAAAGGAAAAATTCAACAAAATATAATAAACAGGGAGAAGACACATAGCTACAAAGTTGCAGGATCCAGAATCTCGTTTGTGATCTATATTCTGATGTATTTGAAAATTGATATTACAAAATGGCTCTCTCCAAAATTTATGAAGCCTTTTCTCAGCCTTTAGAAACTATATTTATATATTTTCATCAAAGTTTCTCGTTGGTGACTAACCAAATTCCTAATATTTCGGTTACATAAAAATAATGTCAACCGTTTACAATTTCTTTTTAATTTCTAATAAAAAAAACATTTAAAAAGGTTCTAAGCTTGTGTTGATGAACTTCCTTTTTCTGCATCAATACACTGAACGCATTTCCCTAAAAATTTTACAAAGATCCTTGGAGTATCGGGTATCTCATTTGCTTCAAATGAGAAAAATCTCTTCTGCAATTCGGGCAACCGACTTTCTATCATCCTTTCTGTGAATTTAACAGTTTTCAACTTTAGATTTGAAGACACCATCCACTTGTTGATCTCTGTTATATTGATCAATTTAATTTTAGCAATCTTTGTTTTCATTTTCTCCAGCTCTTCTTTTAACCTTAGCTGGTGCTTGGCAATATTAATTTCACCTAATAATCCAGAACAGTCATCTTTTTCGATATTCAATGAATCTCTTTCAAAGAGATCGAAGATTCCCTGGCAATCCTCATTAACTTCTCTTGTGATTCATTTATATTCGGCCAGTTTTGCTTCCCACACTTTTATCATTATGTCCTCTTTAACCTGTTTAGAAATAGATACTTTCTGAGTTTTTCCAATTTCTTCCTTTGATGAGAAAGCCACTGCCTTATGAAAAGTTGTTCTAGCTGCTTTCGCCTCCCTTTCTTTCTGGAACAAATTCTCCAAAGACTTATTTGATTCCTGAAAACAATTCTGGATTACTTCCAGATTCAAGAACACTTTCTGTTGTTCTTCCTGTATTCTCAAATATATCTCCAATACTTATGTCTTGAAATTTTCTAGTTCTACTACCTGGTTAGTAATAGAAATAATCTTATCTTGCAAATGTTTGTTTTCTTCTCCCAGCTTTCGAACCTGTTCCTGTGTGACATGTATTAAGTGTTTTGCCTCATCCAAGTCTTTATTCAATTTCTAGATTTCTTGCATATCCTTTAGTCTAGCTTGTTCTAGACCCTTCTGTATTCCCCAACTAATATTTCTTTCATTTTCTTTTAGTTTGTCTTGCAACTGGATTATTGTTTGGTTCTTTTGTTCAAGCAGAGTTGTTAAATTGCCTACAGAATACATGTTTGTTGATGTTATAGCACCCATTGTACCTGTTAATTCTGTAGCAAAATCTCCATCCTTGAGTTTATTTCCATCTATAATAACTCTATTCTTTTTAATCGTTCCTTCTCCTCTTGGATGAATTTCATGTTTCAAGACTGCTCTTCGCTATTTACTGAAAAATTAATCTGATGGGGAGATTTCATCTCTTGAAATCGGCTCTAGATCACTGACATATAAAACTCCTTCATGGGGGGTTCCGAAAGTCGACTGTAATGGATTTAAAGAGGTGATAGGACTACCAAGTTCTGTTGAAGTTGTTCCTCCTATTTTTTCTGGAACATTCTTCATGATTTCTGGATTTGTTTCTGGCTCTTTTCCCTTATCCATTCCTGATTCCTTTGCTTGAGAACCCTCTGTGTCTTGGGAAGGTATCTCAGTATTCTTCAACTTACCTTTGTCATTTGCTTTACCCTGAGTATTAGTTTCAAACCCTGGAGGGGGTTCTTCCTGTTCTGTCGATG
Source organism: Picea engelmannii (assembly GCA_009831015.1). Classification (NCBI taxonomy): domain Eukaryota; kingdom Viridiplantae; phylum Streptophyta; class Pinopsida; order Pinales; family Pinaceae; genus Picea; species Picea engelmannii. Next base: position 421,857 of record ML776862.1, on the reverse strand, counting down.
GGGTCGAAATTTCACCTTGTAAAATCTTCGGTAGGCAGCTTCATCTATGGCTTTGAAAAGATGCGAATCCATTCTGTGAGTCAAGTGGCAAGGCCTAGACTCTGTTCAACACTTCTTCATAAGACTTAACATCTTTGAAAATATCATCATAAATAGATACTTCATGTTCATATGCCTTTAGATTACAATGTATGTAACGCCTACTTATTATTTGGTAGGGGTCATATTTTCTGTGCTCAATATTTACTAACTTCACTTCTTCCAATGACTCGGCCTCTACCTTAGAATGGCCTAAATTTGATAAAGGAAATTTCCCAATATGAACAGGGAAAGATGGCCATGCTTTTTTCTAGAGTGCTTTTAATTCCAATCCAACACCGCCCTTGGCTATCTAATGAGCTACTTCTCTGCACACCAATCTGTCTGGTAGGAATTTTGGGAGTGCGTGGGGGGGAATGGAACAGCCATAAACCCTAATATAGGAAAAATTTTCCTCAATAAACCAGTCGGAAACTGATTTAAGACTTTCTATGACTGCATCATAAATGTGAGGGGGTTCGCATCCAAAAAATAATTTGTGCATAGGAATAATGACAAAATGGCAAACCTCGTAAAAAACGTCTTTATCTTTTTCTTACCAAAGGGATGAGTGGTATTTATTAATGGGTTCTAGACATGAGATGCTCCAACTCCAATTCATTAATGGAAAGGGGGTCATAAAACAGATTGCATCCATAATGTATGCAGACATATAAAAAGACATTGGTTGGCCCTTTGACTTGGCTGCTTTGTAATTTGAAATTTCTTGCATTAGGTTATCCGACAAAATTTTATGCCAGTTAAAACCATTTCCTTCTGAAGTTTCCTCTAAGAAGGGTACCCAGTGTGCATGAAAGTGACAGGGATCTTTTCTCCTGAAAAGTCTGCATAACATAATGGCTATATAAACCATATATTTGTTTAAGGAGGCTGTAGCATAAATCCCATGAGTATCAGCCCTAAACTTTGCTTCAGACCTCGCCCATCCTCTAATCATGTTGGGATATGTCTGGTATGCCTCAATACATTCCTTTCTCTGAAACTCAGCTAAAAACTCTGCATTAAAAGTATGTTTATGATTCGGCGAGAGTTTATACATTACTTGAATGTGCTCATGCCTGAATGAGCCGACGATCACTCCTTGCTCGTTCTGAATGCTCCTTGTTGGGATATCTACCTTATCCAGAGCCCAGCCGTGCATATCAGTATATGCCACCAGCCTCGGACGCGCAACAACCTTATGAAGCTCAGACTCAGCAATGTCCTGGAGATTATTTTCAGAATCAGGGTCAGCATTCTTTAGCTCGTACTCCAGCAATTCAGAAATTTGAGTCCATGATTTGATGGAGTTTATGGCGTGTGGAGTAGTATCAGAGATAATATCACCTTCCTGTGTGTCTTCATTTTTCTTCGGTGCCTTTTTAGGTGCCATGGCTATGTGTTTGACATGAAAACTTGTCACAAATATTGGGTGAATAAGCTCAGCTTAAAATGAAAATACAGAGGTTCGAATGTTTATTTTGAATACTTTTTAAAACATGACAAGATTTGCACAGTTGTCACGAACTTAAAGGTCTTAATGCAGAAGATATTTTTTGGAGATATGCATTTAATGTCCGTACTTAGGAGTTCTCGGTTTTTCAAAATAAACGAGAAACTTACTTAATCGAAAAACGAAGCATTAATGAACACTTAAAGAAAGATTACCTTTAAACTTGTTTTAGAAAGAAGATTTATTAGTGTTAATTATAGATTAAATCTAAAAACATCACTTTTCGGGGTTTCAGAAATCTTGATGTCGAAAGGTATGACGTCGAAAAAGCCCGATCGCCGAAATCGCGAAATCACGATGTTTTAATTAAAATTTAAATGTTTTTATCACATTAATTAATTGAGATTAGATGTTATCGGGATTTCGGAAATCCTGATGTCGAGAAGTATGTTACCAATGAAGTCTGATCCTCGAAATCGCGACGGTTTGCCCCTTTTTTAAACCGGACTTAATTTATATTAATTAACTTACTAATCACAATTTGGACCGAAGCAAAAAAAGTTTGATTTAAAGTGAACTGTGGATCGGGTTTTCGCAGTTCGAGATTTCGAGAAACATGATGACAGGAGATATGATCTCACTGAAACCCGAAATCGCGACATGATTTTCCTAACTCTTAAACTTTCTTAAAAGAGAATTGATTAATTCGTGTTTTAATTAAGATTTAAACGTATCAGGAAATCGGGGATCGGAGTTTCGTGATTCAATTAGCATCAAACATCTGTTTACAGAAAACCCCGAATCCCGATTTCTTAACATTTAAATTAAAAAACCACAAATTTAGAATTACAACCCATTTTAAATAATTTTTCGAAAGAGCGTTGGAAAATTTATATTTTTGTAAACTTTTTTCTGTTCGTTATCCAAAAAATGGATATAAGGTATCGTGAATTTAGAAATGATGAAACTCTTATTTTCAGAAAGCCGAAACCCGAAAAATAAAAATCTAGGCCTTAAGGGCGAAAAATTTAAGCTTTGTTTCAACATAGGCTCCAAATGGGGACCTCGTCTCCCTGTGGGACGAGGAGAACATGTAGACTGAGTGCCTTCATTGGGTAAATGGTGTCAAGGGTTTATCATTGCTAAACTGCTAAAGGAGAGGAAAAAGAGGGATTTTATAAAACCTTTTCAAAACTTTTTATTTGCTTTAAACTCAATTGTAGTTTTCTTCATAATGTTCTCCTTCTCGTTCTAAATTTAAGTTAGTATTAAGATGATTAGAACAATCTTAGGAAAATCAACAGATTTGTAAATTTCAGCTTGCATTAATCGAAATAAAATTTATAATTTTTGAATGGGGAGCTCTAATTTGACTTAAGATGAGTATCCAGTTTTAAAAAACTGATAACTAGAATAGGGTTATAGATAAGTATGACAACCTTACAGACACCTCAGATATTACTTCACTGCCAGTGGGCCTGTTCAGTACCCCGGTGAAGTTATCTATCCCTTTTTACTGAATTTCCTTTCACCGCTTCGAGTGCTAATTATATATTTATACTCAGATATTGCTTCACTGCCAGCAGGCTTGTTCAGTACCCTGGTGAAGTTATCTGTTTCTTTTATATTTAGACAAGGGCAATCATTTAAATGAATTTCCTTTCATCGTCTGTGGGACTAGATGGGGGCAATCAAATATGAATTTCCTTTCACCATCTATCTTATAGTTAGCTTGTGCATACGAAGCGGGGGCAATCAGTGATACTTAAAATATCGAGGGTGGTTATCTGTGTAAAAAATTATAATAGAGGTTTGTCAACCTGTTTTGATTATTCTAGACCAATTTTTCTCAACTTTCAAAACTCCTCAGTCTGTAGAGAAAAAGGGAAATATTATTTTCAGGGGTTTTCTTTTGAGCAAGCTTAAATCCTCAGACAAACTGTTAAGAAACCTAAGAGGGTCAGAATCAACCCAAACATAACCACTTTTAGTCAGAAAATAAGAACTATGAAGACTAGACTTACTGAATTTAATCATTTGTTGATTTTCAAGGTTAATACATAATCTCTCCTACTTTGATGAGAAAGCCCAAAAGTGTGAAAGATATTATCGAGGGTATAAAAGGAGATGTTCAACAATCTCCAAGCCATAAAACATAGGTTAAGGTTTCAAAAATAACTCTTTGGACTCTTTTCTTCTTATTTTTTATTTTTTATTTATTTATTTATTTATTTTTAAATTTTATTTTATTTTATTTCGATAAGCCTTATATAAGCAACGCAAAAATTATATACATATATATTTTATTACTCTTTTTTTTTTCTTTTTTTTTTAAACTTGACTAATTTTTGTTTTATTTTTATTTATTTACAAAATGAGAATGGATTTTCTAAAAATGAAAAACAAAACGGTATATACAATGAGATTTTCTGTAAATTAATTATTCCATATAATGCTTTAAAAAATGCCCATTAACAGGGGCATTCAAGATCTTACCATCCAAATTTTCAAGTAGAAATGAATTTTTTCCTTCAGGAGATGTTACCTTAAATGGTCCATACCAAATATGATCAAATTTACCATTTTTTCCTGAATCTTATTTTCGAGCATCCCACCTCAAAACTAGATCTTCGAGGAGAAAATTCTTGTCCTTGGCTTTACGATCAAATAATATATTCATGTCATCCTAGTACTTCTGCAACTTTTCATCCACTACAGCTCTGTGTTGTTGAACTTCAATCAACTGATTTATCCTTCTTGTGAGAGGGTTTGGTTCTTCCTTCTCGTCTTGCCATAGTTTCATCACAGGAAGTGCTAGATTTATGGGCAACACTACATCTGTTCCATATACCATTTGAAAGGGAGAAGTACCAATAGACTTTTTTGTGTCTATCTGATTTTCCCATAGAGCATATTTTAAATGCAAATGCCAAGATTTTTTATTTTCATTTAACACTTTCTTGATTATACTGATCAAGCTCTTGTTTGACGATTCTGCCAGACCATTTCCCTGCGGGTAGTACGTTGTGGAATGACCCAACACAATATTATATTTCTGGCAAAAGATGACCATTGCCATAGATTTAAAATCTTGTGCATTGTCTGTAACTATCTTTCTGGGGCAGTCGAACCTAGACAAGATATTCTCCTCTAAGAAGTCTATAACTACTGAATCAGTGGCCTTCCTTGTTGGGATAGCTTCCACCCATTTGGTGAAATAGTCTGTAGCAGTTAGGATCCATCTGTGTTGAGCACTTGAATGAGGATTAATCTCCCCTATGAAGTATATTCCCCATTGTTGAAAAGAAGTTTCTGTCTTGACTGGGACCAATGGCATCGCTGGTAGTTTATGTTTTCCTGCAAAGAATTGGCAAGGGCTGCAAGCTCGTACCTTAGCATTGACATCTGGGAAAATTTTAGGCCAGTAATAACCAGCCCTCGGGATTTTATATGCCATAGCCCTCCAAGTGTGGTGTCCTCCACAGACTCCTTCGTGAAATTGACATATAACTTCTTTTGTTTCTAATTCGACCAGACAAACCAAGAGGAAACCAAGTGGGTCTTTCCAATATAATCATTTTTCGGAAATGCAGTATTTGACTGCATGTAACTTTAGCATTCTAGCTTTGGATGGAGACAAGTCAGCTGGACATTTCAAAGTTAATAAGTATGTTACTATGTCCTTGTACCAATTCGACGACGCGAATTTCTCCTCGATCCTGTTTTGGACTATTTGGTCGTCAAGTTCATTCACGTCTACCCATTCTTCTTCCTCCTGAGAACTGTTTGTCCCAAGAGCCCTGAAATTGGATTCAGCTAAAAGTTTAGCTAAACCCTGTCCCTTTACCAATTTGGTTGGTTTAACCTCCAAGTCGAACTCTTGAATTTTTGCAAGCCATCTTCCTCTTTTACCATCACTGTCTACTTGAACCAAGATATCTTTTACAGCGCTAGTGGGTACATATGTGATCACTTTAGAATGTAAAACGTAAGTTCTGAAAGCTTGCAATGCTTTTACCATGGCATATGCTTGCTTTTCCATTATATTATATTTGAGTTCAGCATCTCGGAGACTTTTGCTAAAGAAGGCTATCGGTTTCTTGAAACCTTCTTCATTCTTCTGAAGGAGTACAGCAGTAAGCGTGTGTTCTGAGGCAAATGAAAAAATAAGAAAATCTTTGAGATAATCTGGGCTCGCTAGTACTGGTGCCTCACTTATAACCTTCTTAATGTGAGCAAAGCATGCCTTAGATTCTGCTGTCCATTTTACTTCACTTTTTTTTCTGAGCATGTCTGTAATCAATTTAACAATTTCAGCGAAGTTAGGAATAAATCTTCTCAAGAAATTTATTTTTCCTAAAAATGATTGAATTTCTTTTACATTCCTAAGAATAGTAATTGTATCTATAGCCTCTACTCTTTTAGGGTCAATCCTGATTCCATTTTGGGATACGATGTGACCCAACAGCTTGCCTTCTTGCATAGCGAAATGAGACTTTTTAGGATTTAAGGATAGACCAAACCTGTGGCATTTTTCAAACATTTGGTTGAGATGAATCTTATGGTCTTCATCCGATTTAGAAAACACGGTGAGATCATCCAAATAGATGACTACAAACTTGTCTCGTTCGCCAACGAAAGCAATATCCATTGCGCGTTGAAAAGTAGCACCTGCATTCATTAGTCCAAACGGCATTTTATCATACATAAACGTGCCCCAAGGAGTGGTAAATGAGGTTTTTTCTTTGTCAAGATCGCTGACGGCAATCTGATTATAACTTGAAAATTCGTCAATCATTGACATTCTATTAGCCCCTACTACTTTTTCAAGAACATGGTCCATTTTAGGTAGAGGATAATTATCTTTGAGAGAAGATTTATTAAGATTCCTGAAATCAACACATAGTCTAATTTCCCCATTTTTCTTTCTAACTGGGACCAGATTAGCTACCCAATCAGAATATCTTAGGGGTACAATTATCTTAGCGTCAAGAAGTTTTTTGACTTCTCGTTCGATGACAGGTAATAAAATAGGGTTAAATTGTCGGAGTTTTTGTTTAAAAGGTTTGACACCTGGTTTGAGAGGTATTTTATGTTCAATCATTGAAGTGTCATATGTTTTCAGTTCTTCATACGACCATGCGAAAATATCTTTATATTTTCTTAACAACTCTATGTATTTATTTTTGTTTTATGTTGATAAATATTTGGATAGTTTAACCATTCGGGGGTTTTCTTTAGTTCCTATATTACAATCTTCAACCTCCTCTGGTTGGGGTTGTAGAGTAGTTTTAGAAGGGATATCATCTTGATTAAAAAGTCTTTCCAAAGGGATTAGACCCTTGGGGATTTGGTTGTTCTTTAGAAAAAGCATTCGGTGGTTTGCAATTTTATCGTGAAATTCTTTAGAATCCTCCCCTTCTTGCATGATCCAAATAGGATCATTTTGATTTTCTTGATCAGTATGTGTTTCTGCAAATTCATCTAATGATTCTAGAAACTTTCGAAGTTGCTCATCGTCTTCAAAAACCTCCAATGTTGTATATTATTTGGTATTGAAGGGCGATGTCTCATTTGTATATCATATTTTAATTTAAAAGCAGTCGGGCGTGTGAAAGTGGATGCAGCTTTGGCTAAAGCATCAGCCTGTTGATTCTCAGATCTTGGGACGAAATGAAAATTCACATATGTGAAGAAGTTCTCCATTAAATCCCAGACACAATTCCTATAGGACCATAATCTAGGATGCTTAGCCTGATACTACCGATTCACCTGTTTTATAATTAACTTAGCGTCGCCAAAGACTTCGAGTTTCTTAATTTTCATCCTTCTAGCAGCTTCTAATCCTAGCACTAAAGCTTCATACTCGCATACATTGTTTGTACAATCTACATTCCACTAAAGCCTATATGAAAAAGGAATAATAAATTGATCATCGGGAGCCATAAGAAGTGCTCATGCCCCGGCTCCAAGGTAAGACGAAGCACCATCAAAATACATTTTCCATACACCAGTACTATATACATTTTTCTCTATTTCTTTTTTTTCAATTTTTTCTTCTATACATTTATCATCTACATATACTTCAAAATCATCATCTATAGATAATATACAATTTCCTAAATCTTGGTCGGCAATATAAACTGGATGATTGTTGGGATTATTTGGGTCACCTACAATAAATGCCAACCTAATCTCTCTGTAAAGACGAGTGAATTGACCTCCGAAAACTGGAATTGTAGCATATGTCATATCTAGTTGGAGAGTTCCTCCAAGCTTGTCACCCCATGATCTAGATAATAGCATACCATACTTTGGGGGGATGTCAGTGACTACTACATCCATAAGAATACTTTTAGCAGGTATTTGAGCCAAACCTACCACTAGGTATTTAATCATACCTATGCATTTTACTTTCCTCAAATCGAAAGAATATAAGTCACCATAGGGCCTCGTGATTTCAAGACCAAGTTTTTCCATAATTGCCTTTGGCATAACATTGTGCGAAGCTCTGGAATCCAACATACAGTTATGGAGAAGGTGGTCAAACAGGGTTAATGTAATATAAAAAGGAGCCATGATGTCTCTTGCACCTTTGACGTGTGGACCGAAGACTAAGATAGGTTTGTCATCCTCTAAGTTGATGGTGTCGGCCTGGCTTTCATCTTCGGAAAAATTAATCATTTTGGCAATTTGTTTTCTGTATGTGGGATTTTTAGCTAACTCAACAAGTGGAATAGGAATTTTGATTTTATTTATTTCGTTTTCCAAATTGAAGTTTCCTAGAGCCTTGTTGTTTTCGATGTTTGGGGCTTCCATACCTTTCTTCTCAGTTTTACATTGAGATGTGACCTTGTTTTCTTTTATAGGAGCTTGTGTCTTCACAAGGAGTGTTCCTAGTGGTTCCGACTGTACAGGTTGCGTATCAGCTGTATTTATTTTTGCAGATTGTTTATCTGTAAATTTTGGAGTTACCTCATCGGTTTTGCTTCTTGGCAAATTCTTTTTTGTCAGAACATTTGGGAGATTTTTATTTCTTGGTCTCAAATTATATTTTCCCTGCAGTTCAGTAATAATATCATCTGCAATATTTTGATATGTGAAATCATCAGTCATATTATTGCTAACATGTTTTTCCGATGTACTTTCTTTACTTAAAGATGCTTCGTAATCCTGTCTTGATAAATAAGGGAATTTATTATCATCGCCAAGGTTACTAATATCTTCATCGATTTCTTCAAAATCTCCTAAATCTTCCTCTCCAATATAGTTTTCACTTTTAAAGGGTGTTGGAATTTTTTGATCTTCATTTTTAATTATTTTCTGTGGTCCCTGAGGTTCAGGATTTCTTCGAAAATCTTTTCTAGAGAAATTATCTCTTTTTTATTTCTCTAGTTCCATTTTCGATATCTTGTTTGAAAGTTCTCGAATGACCCTAGCCATCTCTTCTATTCTATCTCCTGAGGATTTTCCTGACCCTGAAGATCCACCTTGCTCTTTAAATTTTTTATTTTCTTTGTTTCCAGTTTCAGTCTTTGCTTTAAGTTTCCCTGATGCCATCATATTTGATTCAATCTCCAGCGCATCATCCTGCATTTTTGTGAGATCTATTGATCTCCTTTCTCTCAATAATAAGGCAAAGTCGAGGTCAAAAGCGCCAGCAAAAGTCACTTTTGTTGCAGGTTGTGAAGGTTTAACCTCAAGTGGAATTTTATTATACAACTTATTGAACATCTGTGTGAATTCTAGAACTGACTCGGAGTTTTTCTTTCTAAGGGCTCTGAATTCAATTAAGTAGTAGAGGTAATCCTTCCTCTCTCCCCATTGTCTAATAAATGCACTTTCAAGTTCTTCATAGGATCTTAATGATCCAGCTGCTAAGGATCGGAACCAGGTCCTCACCTGTCCCTCAAAATTTTGAACAAGGAATCTAGAATAAACATCTTCATGTTCTATTCCGAGTATGTCAGCAAATTGATCAAAAAAAATTATATGTTCTTGGGCAGTCAAATCACCTTCCCATGTAAATTTCGAAAGGCTTTTCATATAATTCTCGGGGAGATCATGAAGAGGAACGAGAAGAACAAGGGGAGCATATCTAGCAGCTACTTTAGCGAAAATCCCGGGAAGCAGTACTTGAACACCTTCAGGGGCACCACCTCCAGCTCCAGCACCTCCTTGTGCAGCCATGTTTAGATTTGGGACTTAAGTTTGGACAGCGTGAGGAGAATATTCTCGAAAATCTGGAGAAGAAACTTCAGAAAATGAGAAAGTATCAAATGAGGGGGGAAGTGAAAGTGATCTTTCAAGAGTTTCTGATCAGTTTGATTGCGAAAAGTCAGGTTGATCTATAGTATATGTGGATAAAAAGACTTGTTTAAGTGATTTTCGCGATTTTAAAAAAAATTATGGATCGGAGACTGGCGATGTCTGCTTGCTATCCGGGTTTTTTCTGGTGTTCTTTTAGCTACTAGACAGTTTAGTTATTGTGGAGTTGCCAAGTGAAAAATATTAGCCTTAAAAGGTTTTCTGTTCTTGTTCACTATCAAAAACAGAGAATGTCAATTTCGTTCTTCCTAGGGAAAAGATTTGTTTCTTCGGTCCCTGGCAACGGCGCCAAAAAGATGTTGTTCATGAGTTTATGCTTTAAGGCTATAAAGCATACCGTCAAGGCATCCGTAAATGATTTAAAAGAGTGATTTGAGAATAAGAAATCAAAGGAAGATTAAAACAGAATCAGTTTCTCAACTGTCTCTGTCTTGCTTCATGTTGTTCTTGGATGCTAATGTCTCGCTCAATAGCAGCCCATGAACATTCTAACTCAACCCGGTTAGTTGTTGTTTGTAAAATGGTATTAAATAAATTCAAGGCAATACTGGTTTGATCCTGAAGGCCTGGTTCAACGTTGGGTTGTCTGCTACTTGGGACAGTCATGGATGATAAAACTTTATTTATTT
>ML776862.1:398185-411319 GCA_009831015.1 Picea engelmannii | reverse complement strand
TTTTATGTTGATAAATATTTGGATAGTTTAACCATTCGGGGGTTTTCTTTAGTTCCTATATTACAATCTTCAACCTCCTCTGGTTGGGGTTGTAGAGTAGTTTTAGAAGGGATATCATCTTGATTAAAAAGTCTTTCCAAAGGGATTAGACCCTTGGGGATTTGGTTGTTCTTTAGAAAAAGCATTCGGTGGTTTGCAATTTTATCGTGAAATTCTTTAGAATCCTCCCCTTCTTGCATGATCCAAATAGGATCATTTTGATTTTCTTGATCAGTATGTGTTTCTGCAAATTCATCTAATGATTCTAGAAACTTTCGAAGTTGCTCATCGTCTTCAAAAACCTCCAATGTTGTATATTATTTGGTATTGAAGGGCGATGTCTCATTTGTATATCATATTTTAATTTAAAAGCAGTCGGGCGTGTGAAAGTGGATGCAGCTTTGGCTAAAGCATCAGCCTGTTGATTCTCAGATCTTGGGACGAAATGAAAATTCACATATGTGAAGAAGTTCTCCATTAAATCCCAGACACAATTCCTATAGGACCATAATCTAGGATGCTTAGCCTGATACTACCGATTCACCTGTTTTATAATTAACTTAGCGTCGCCAAAGACTTCGAGTTTCTTAATTTTCATCCTTCTAGCAGCTTCTAATCCTAGCACTAAAGCTTCATACTCGCATACATTGTTTGTACAATCTACATTCCACTAAAGCCTATATGAAAAAGGAATAATAAATTGATCATCGGGAGCCATAAGAAGTGCTCATGCCCCGGCTCCAAGGTAAGACGAAGCACCATCAAAATACATTTTCCATACACCAGTACTATATACATTTTTCTCTATTTCTTTTTTTTCAATTTTTTCTTCTATACATTTATCATCTACATATACTTCAAAATCATCATCTATAGATAATATACAATTTCCTAAATCTTGGTCGGCAATATAAACTGGATGATTGTTGGGATTATTTGGGTCACCTACAATAAATGCCAACCTAATCTCTCTGTAAAGACGAGTGAATTGACCTCCGAAAACTGGAATTGTAGCATATGTCATATCTAGTTGGAGAGTTCCTCCAAGCTTGTCACCCCATGATCTAGATAATAGCATACCATACTTTGGGGGGATGTCAGTGACTACTACATCCATAAGAATACTTTTAGCAGGTATTTGAGCCAAACCTACCACTAGGTATTTAATCATACCTATGCATTTTACTTTCCTCAAATCGAAAGAATATAAGTCACCATAGGGCCTCGTGATTTCAAGACCAAGTTTTTCCATAATTGCCTTTGGCATAACATTGTGCGAAGCTCTGGAATCCAACATACAGTTATGGAGAAGGTGGTCAAACAGGGTTAATGTAATATAAAAAGGAGCCATGATGTCTCTTGCACCTTTGACGTGTGGACCGAAGACTAAGATAGGTTTGTCATCCTCTAAGTTGATGGTGTCGGCCTGGCTTTCATCTTCGGAAAAATTAATCATTTTGGCAATTTGTTTTCTGTATGTGGGATTTTTAGCTAACTCAACAAGTGGAATAGGAATTTTGATTTTATTTATTTCGTTTTCCAAATTGAAGTTTCCTAGAGCCTTGTTGTTTTCGATGTTTGGGGCTTCCATACCTTTCTTCTCAGTTTTACATTGAGATGTGACCTTGTTTTCTTTTATAGGAGCTTGTGTCTTCACAAGGAGTGTTCCTAGTGGTTCCGACTGTACAGGTTGCGTATCAGCTGTATTTATTTTTGCAGATTGTTTATCTGTAAATTTTGGAGTTACCTCATCGGTTTTGCTTCTTGGCAAATTCTTTTTTGTCAGAACATTTGGGAGATTTTTATTTCTTGGTCTCAAATTATATTTTCCCTGCAGTTCAGTAATAATATCATCTGCAATATTTTGATATGTGAAATCATCAGTCATATTATTGCTAACATGTTTTTCCGATGTACTTTCTTTACTTAAAGATGCTTCGTAATCCTGTCTTGATAAATAAGGGAATTTATTATCATCGCCAAGGTTACTAATATCTTCATCGATTTCTTCAAAATCTCCTAAATCTTCCTCTCCAATATAGTTTTCACTTTTAAAGGGTGTTGGAATTTTTTGATCTTCATTTTTAATTATTTTCTGTGGTCCCTGAGGTTCAGGATTTCTTCGAAAATCTTTTCTGGAGAAATTATCTCTTTTTTATTTCTCTAGTTCCATTTTCGATATCTTGTTTGAAAGTTCTCGAATGACCCTAGCCATCTCTTCTATTCTATCTCCTGAGGATTTTCCTGACCCTGAAGATCCACCTTGCTCTTTAAATTTTTTATTTTCTTTGTTTCCAGTTTCAGTCTTTGCTTTAAGTTTCCCTGATGCCATCATATTTGATTCAATCTCCAGCGCATCATCCTGCATTTTTGTGAGATCTATTGATCTCCTTTCTCTCAATAATAAGGCAAAGTCGAGGTCAAAAGCGCCAGCAAAAGTCACTTTTGTTGCAGGTTGTGAAGGTTTAACCTCAAGTGGAATTTTATTATACAACTTATTGAACATCTGTGTGAATTCTAGAACTGACTCGGAGTTTTTCTTTCTAAGGGCTCTGAATTCAATTAAGTAGTAGAGGTAATCCTTCCTCTCTCCCCATTGTCTAATAAATGCACTTTCAAGTTCTTCATAGGATCTTAATGATCCAGCTGCTAAGGATCGGAACCAGGTCCTCACCTGTCCCTCAAAATTTTGAACAAGGAATCTAGAATAAACATCTTCATGTTCTATTCCGAGTATGTCAGCAAATTGATCAAAAAAAATTATATGTTCTTGGGCAGTCAAATCACCTTCCCATGTAAATTTCGAAAGGCTTTTCATATAATTCTCGGGGAGATCATGAAGAGGAACGAGAAGAACAAGGGGAGCATATCTAGCAGCTACTTTAGCGAAAATCCCGGGAAGCAGTACTTGAACACCTTCAGGGGCACCACCTCCAGCTCCAGCACCTCCTTGTGCAGCCATGTTTAGATTTGGGACTTAAGTTTGGACAGCGTGAGGAGAATATTCTCGAAAATCTGGAGAAGAAACTTCAGAAAATGAGAAAGTATCAAATGAGGGGGGAAGTGAAAGTGATCTTTCAAGAGTTTCTGATCAGTTTGATTGCGAAAAGTCAGGTTGATCTATAGTATATGTGGATAAAAAGACTTGTTTAAGTGATTTTCGCGATTTTAAAAAAAATTATGGATCGGAGACTGGCGATGTCTGCTTGCTATCCGGGTTTTTTCTGGTGTTCTTTTAGCTACTAGACAGTTTAGTTATTGTGGAGTTGCCAAGTGAAAAATATTAGCCTTAAAAGGTTTTCTGTTCTTGTTCACTATCAAAAACAGAGAATGTCAATTTCGTTCTTCCTAGGGAAAAGATTTGTTTCTTCGGTCCCTGGCAACGGCGCCAAAAAGATGTTGTTCATGAGTTTATGCTTTAAGGCTATAAAGCATACCGTCAAGGCATCCGTAAATGATTTAAAAGAGTGATTTGAGAATAAGAAATCAAAGGAAGATTAAAACAGAATCAGTTTCTCAACTGTCTCTGTCTTGCTTCATGTTGTTCTTGGATGCTAATGTCTCGCTCAATAGCAGCCCATGAACATTCTAACTCAACCCGGTTAGTTGTTGTTTGTAAAATGGTATTAAATAAATTCAAGGCAATACTGGTTTGATCCTGAAGGCCTGGTTCAACGTTGGGTTGTCTGCTACTTGGGACAGTCATGGATGATAAAACTTTATTTATTTGTAAAGGGATTTTGATCGGTTTATTACTTCATATTTCCAGAGATGAGAACAAGAAAAACAATTTAAAAACCCAAAACAGTAATGTAAACACATTCGAGGTCGTTTCCTGGTTTTGTAACAATTTCGAGAATTGTAATCAACAAATAAACACTACAGAAAAATATGAGGCTTTAATCAAGAAAGAATCTCATATTTCAATAGACAATGATGAAAGAAAAACGAGGTTTCTAACAASAGTTAAGTATTAAGGAACAAAAGTTTTATAGGTCTTAAAATTACTAAAAGTGATTTCAGAGGAAAAACTGTAAATCATTTGACATCCAAACCAATCTGAAATATAAATCAACGATGTATATAACTTCAAATTGATTACTTGTTAGAGAAAACATTAAAGGAAAAATTCAACAAAATATAATAAACAAGGAGAAGACACATAGCTACAAAGTTGCAGGATCCAGAATCTTGTTTGTGATCTATATTCTGATGTATTTGAAAACTGATATTACAAAATGGCTCTCTCCAAAATTTCTTAAGCCTTTTCTCAGCCTTTAGAAACTATATTTATTTATTTTCATCAAAGTTTCTCGTTGGTGACTAACCAACTTCCTAATATTTCGGTTACATAAAAAGAATGTCAACCGTTTACAATTTCTTTTTAATTTCTAATAATAAAAACATTTAAAAAGGTTTTAAGCTTGCGTTGACGAACTTCCTTTTTCTGCATCAATACACTGAACGCATTTCCCTAAAAAATTTACAAAGATACTGGGAGCATCGGGTATCTCATTTGCTTCAAATGAGAAAAATCTCTTCTGCAATTCGGGAAACCGACTTTCTATCATCCTTTCTGTAAATTTAATAGTTTTCAACTTTAGATTTGAAGTCACCATCCACTTGTTGATCTCTATTATATTGATCAATTTAATTCTAGCAATCTCTGTTTTCATTTTCACCAACTCTTCTTTTAACCTTAGTTGGTGCTTAGCAATATTAATTTCGCCTAATAATCCAGAACAGTCATCTGTTCCGATATTCAATGAATCTCTTTCAAAGCGATTGAAGATTCCCTGGCAATCCTCATTAACTTCTCTTGTGATCCATTTATATTCGGCCAGTTTTGCTTCCCACACTTTTATCATTATGTCCCCTTTAACCTGTTCAGAAATAGATAATTTATGAGTTTTTCCAATTTCTTCCTTTGATGAGAAAGCCATTGCCTTCTGAAAATTTGTTCTAGCTACTTTCGCCTCCCTTTCTTTCTGGAACACATTCTCCAAAGACTTATTTGATTCCTGAAAATAATTCTGGATTACTTCCATATTCAAGAACACTTTCTGTTGTTCTTCCTCTATTCTCAAATATATCTCCAATACTTGTGTCTTGAAATTTTCTAGTTCTACTACCTGGTTAGTAATAGAAATAATCTTATCTTGCAAATGTTTGTTTTCTTCTCCCATCTTTCGAACCTGTTCCTGTGTGACCTGTATTAAGTGTTTTGCCTCATCCAAGTCTTTATCAATTTCTGGATTTCTTTCATATCCTTTAGTCTAGCTTGTTCTAGACCCTTATGTATTCCCCAACTAATATTTCTTTCATTTTCTTTTAGTTTGTCTTGCAACTGGATTATTGTTTGGTCCTTCTGTTCAAGCAGAGTTGTTAAATTGCCTACAGAATACATGTTTGTTGATGCTATAGCACCCATTGTACCTGCTAATTCTGTAGAAAACTCTCCATCCTTGAGTTTCTTTCCATCTATAATAACTCTATGTTTTTTAATCGTTCCTTCTCCTCTTGGATAAACCTGTTTCAAGACTGCTCTTCGCTTTTTACTGAAAAAGTAATCTGATGGGGGAATGTCATCTCTTGAAATCGGCTCTAGATCACTGACATATAAAAATCCTTCATGGGGGGTTCTGAAAGTCGACTGTAATGGAGTTAAAGAGGTGATAGGACTACCAAGTTCTGTTGATGTTGTTCCTCCTATTTTTTCTGGAACATTCTTCATGATTTCTGGAATTGTTTCTGGCTCTTTTCCCTTATCCATTCCCGATTCCTTTGTTTGAGAACCCTCTGCGTCTTGGGAAGGTATCTCAGTATTATTCAACTTACCTTTGTCATTTGCTTTACCCTGAGTATTAGTTTCAAACCCTGGAGGGGGTTCTTTATAATCTGTCGATGGGGTCGAAATTTCACCCTGTAAAATCTTAGGTAGGCAGCTTCGCCTATGGCTTTGAAAAGATGCAAATCCATTCTGTGAGTCAGGTGGCAAGGCCTCGACTCTGTTCATCACTTCTTCATAAGAATTAACATCTTTGAAAATATCATCATAAATAGATACTTCATGTTCATATGCCTTTAGATTACCATGTATGTAATGCCTACTTATTATTTGGTAGGGGTCATATTTTCTATGCTCAATATTTACTAACTTCACTTCTTCCAATGACTCGGCCTCTACCTTAGAATGGCCTAAATTTGATAAGGGAAATTTCCCAATATGAACAGGGAAATATGGCCATGCTTTTTTCTAGAGTGCTTTTAATTCCAATCCAACACCGCCCTTGGCTATCTGATGAGCTACTTCTCTGCACACTAATTTGTCTAGTAGGAATTTTGGGAGTGCGTGGGGGGGAATGGAACAGCCATAAACCCTAATATAGGAAAAAATTTCCTCAATAAACCAGTCGGCAACTGATTTAAGACTTTCTATGACTGCATCAGAAATGCAAGGGGGTTCGCATCCAAAAAATAATTTATGCATAGGAATAATGACAAAATGACAAACCTCGTAAAAAATGTCTTTAGCTTTTTCTTCCCAAAGGGCTGAGTGGTATTTATGAATGGGTTATGGACATGAGATGCTCCAACTCCAATTCATTAATGGAAAGGGGGTCATAAAATAGATTGCATCCATAATGTATGCAGAAATATAAAAAGACATTGGTTGGCCCTTTGACTTGGCTTCTTTGTAATTTGAAATTTCTTGCGTTAGGTTATCCGACAAAATTTTATGCCAGTTAAAACCATTTCCTTCTGAAGTTTCCTCTAAGAAGGGTACCCAGTCTGCATGAAAGTGACAGGGATCTTTTCTCCCGAAAAGTCTGCATAACATAATGGCTATATAAACCATATATTCGTTTAAGGAGGCTGTAGCATAAATCCMATGAGTATCAGCCCTAAACTTTGCTTCAGACCTCGCCCATCCTCTAATCATGTCGGGATATGTCTGGTCTGCCTCAATACATTCCTTTCTATGAAAATCGGATAAAAATTCTGCATTAAAAATATGTTTATGATTCARCGAGAGTTTATACATTACTTGAATGTGCTCATGCCTGAATGAGCCAACGATAGCTCCTTGCTCGTTCTGAATGCTCCTTGTTGGGATATCTACCTTATCCAGAGCCCAGCCGATCATATCAGTATATGCCACCAGCCTCGAACGCGCAGCAACCTTATGAAGCTCAGACTCAGCAATGTCCCGGAGATGATTTTCAGAATCAGGGTCAGCATTCTTTAGCTCGTACTCCAGAAATTCAGAAATTTGAGTCCATGATTTGATGGAGTTTATGGCGTGTGGAGTAGTATCAGAGATAATATCACCTTCCTATGTGTCTTTGTTTTTCTTCGGTGCCTTTTTAGGTGCCATGGCTCTGCGTTTGACTTGAAAACCTGTCACAGATAGTGGGTGAATAAGCTCAGCTTAAAATGAAAATACAGAGGTTCGAATGTTTATTTTGAATACTTTTTAAAACATGAGAATACTTTTTAAAACATGACAAGATTTGCACAGTTGTCACGAATTTAAAGGTCTTAATGCAGAAGATATTTTTTGGAGATATGCATTTAATGTCCGTACTTAGGAGTTCTCGGTTTTTCAAAATAAACGAGAAACTTACTTAATCGGAAAATAAAGCATTAATGAACACTTAAAGAAAGATTACCTTTAAACCTGTTTTAGAAAAAAGATTTATTAGTGTTAATTATAGATTAAATCTGAAAACATCACTTTTCGGGGTTTCAAAAATCTTGATGTCGAAAGGTATGACGTCGAAAAATCCTGATCGTCAAAATCGCGATGTTTTAATTAAGATTTAAATGTTTTTTATCACATTAATTAATTGAGATTAGACGTTATCGGGATATTGGAAATCCTGATGTCGAGAAGTATGTTACCAATGAAGTCTGATCCCCGAAATCGTGAAATCGCGACGGTTTGCCCCTTTTTTCAATCGGACTTAATTTATTTTAATTAACTTACTAATCACAATTTGGACCGAAGAAAAAAAAGTTTGATTTAAAGTGAACTGTGGATCGGGTTTTCGCAGTTCGGGATTTCGGGAAACATGATGACAGGAGATATGATCTCACTGAAACCCGAAACCCGAAATCGCGACATGATTTTCCTAACTCTTAAACTTTCTTAAAAGAGAATTGATTAATTCGTGTTTTAATTAAGATTTAAACGTATCGGGAAATCGGGGATCGAGGTTTCGTGATTCAATTAGCATCAAACATATGTTTACAGAAAACCCCGAATCCCAATTTCTTAACGTTTAAATTAAAAAATCACAAATTTAGAATTACAACCCGTTTTAAATAATTTTTCGAAAGAGCGTTGGAAAAATTATATTTTTGTAAACTTTTTTCCGTTCGTTATCCAAAAAATGGATATAATGTATCGTGAATTTAGAAATGATGAAACTCTTATTTTCAGAAAGCCGAAACCCGAAAAATAAAAATCTAGGCCTTAAGGGCGAAAAATTTAAGCTTTGTTTCAACAATCCTAATGTTCCATTACCCTCCACTTCTCCCCAGGACTAGCAAGTTCAACTCATCCTAGATGCACAGCCCCAAACATTCATCCATGTTAAGCCAAAGACACATGTTCCAATGGACCAAGATCTATCGCCACAAGATCCCAAAAATGGTCAGGATGATGCTCAATCAGCTCATAGCACGACTTCGGTCAAGGAACAAATTGTACCCATGCTGCAAGACCCACAATGGTTTCATAAAATTTTAGAGTTATGCCTAGATCGCATTGATGTGGTGACAAATGTTTCTCTACATATTCAGGATCGTCTCATGCACATCCTTCGCACTAGTTCCCCCAACCCTAACGGTGTTGGTACCCCCAGATTCTCAAAACGTTCAATTGCAAGCACAACCGCTTACTTCAAGAGTGCGCTTAGATCCCTCCATTCTCTCTGGGGAGCTTTCCTCATGGGATACGCCATAGATATTACACCTGGTATGCAGCTCTGTTGGCCAATTGGAACAGCGGATTACTGCAGTTCAACAATCTAATGATGAGCTCCAATAGCAATCACAATAGTTGAGAGAGGTTGTCACTATAGTTGCTTATGCCATGGAATTAGAGCATGGCTTGCATGTGCAGGCTGAATCCATAGTTTTGGTCGACTCAGACAAGTTTGATCAAGTCTATCCTTCTTTTCTCTATATCATTCCTGAGCTTCCCAAAGATATCACTCCATTTGCAACATCACAAAGATTTGAGCTCATTGTTGGTGCATGGTCACTGTTGGCTGTAAAAATAGATACCCTACAATAGGAGTTAGTTGCGTTCAAATTGAAGGAATATGAGCAACCCAAAGAGCTTCTCCAAAATATTACACATGTAGTCAAGGAGGGGAACACTATTAAGTCCTTTCTTCATGCCCAGAACGAGGAATTTCATCATCTCTTTAACATGGTCAATGACTAGGTTGTCTTGATATAACATCGCAACAAACCTATTGAGGAATTGAGCACCCAACTGAACAAAATGAATGTGTATGATCCCCACTAAAGGGGGAATCCAAGGATGACAATTCGACCAGATGGCCTAGTGACCCATGCTCTACTTCTTAGAATCCTCTTAACCTCAGGTCTGACCGTGAAAAGAGTAATTTCAATCCATGGACAATGGCACCCTTAGCCCATCTTGTGTAGTTATCCACACATACTACCCTAGCGGATGCGAAAAGGAAATGGACCTGTCCAACTTTTTTTGCATTTCCACTCCCTCGGTACAATAGGTTCCAAGACATATGGCACTTGACATCACAACTTTAATTTTTGCTCTCAAAAGACAAATGTTACTCCAATAACAAATCTAGTCGGAGGCTACTCATAATGTCAACCATCTATGTCGCCAACTCAGGGGTATAGTTCCCTCATCTAAAAATATACCACAGCCACCAACTTATGTGAGTAGTTCTATTAGTCTCATATGGGTTCTTTGATTCAACGCCAGTCCCTAATCCAATGGACATAGCCAGTAGCGGCATTCTGTCTTCAATGGTGCAAGAATGTGTTGCCACTTTCCTTTATAAGCTAAGAGATCGACACCAAACATTTGGGCATGTTCACTCCCAGCTATAGCTACAACACCAAGTGGACATCGTCACGCAATATCAGACGCATGATCCCTATCAAAAGGAGGTTCAAGATCACCAAGCCTTACAACAGAAGTATGATACAGAAGTTTTGACCCATGCAACCACAAAGGCTCAATACATTGATATTAGTACATCGTTCACTGACCTCATAGGGAT
This sequence comes from Picea engelmannii, assembly GCA_009831015.1. Lineage (NCBI taxonomy): Eukaryota > Viridiplantae > Streptophyta > Pinopsida > Pinales > Pinaceae > Picea > Picea engelmannii. The sequence goes on along the minus strand of ML776862.1, from coordinate 400,991 downwards.
GGTAGAGAGTTTATATGTGCATATATCGACCACCTCAACAGAAGGTAACGACATTTCCTTTGTGTTAAAATCTCAGTCGTAAATGCCCTCCTAAAAAACTTGGACTCATAGTTTACAAATTTACAGGAATATGAGGACCTATTCCTTACAAGCTTTTCATAACTAAAAGGTGTTAAGGGAGATTTAGGGGAGAGGAAGATAGAATAAATCCTGACTCAAGATGAGTTAAACATAGGCCATATCGTTTGAACCCTAGAGCTAAGGAGAAAGTGAAGAAGGAGATTGATAAGATGTTGGCAGTTGGACTGATTTTCCTTGTCGATAAGGTGAAGTGGATCAGTCCTATCGTAATCTAAATCAAGAAAGGTACAGAGGATATATGAGTTTGTGTGGACTACATAAGCTTCAACGTTACTTATGTACACAACCCCTTTCCAACCCCATTTAGCGATGAGGTACTGGATCAAGTAGCCGGAAACGAAGCATATTCCTTTACAGATGGGTTTTATGGATACCACTAGGTTTGAATCATTGAATAAAACAAGAAAAAGACTTCCTTCACAAACGAGTGGGGATAATTTTCCTATAATGTTATGCCTTTTGGGATCATTAATTCCACAGCTATGTTCTCTCGAATAGTGACTACAACATTTTGTGACTTCATTCATAATTTTCTCAAGGTATACCTGGATGATTGGACTATGTATATCTTACTCAAGGAGAACATCGAACTATTACGATTGATGTTGGATCATTGCAAACAACTACATATTTACCTTAATTTGAGAAAATGTATTTTTTATGTACCCTTTAGGAATATACTAGGACATATAGTTTGTAGGGAAGGAGTGTTATTTGATTCTAAGAAAGTTGGAGTAATTCTCAATATGCCTCCTCCTACCACTATCAAACAGATGTGGAATACTTTGGGACATATTGGATACTATCTCAAGTTTATTAGAAATTATGTAAGTATAACAATACCTTTGGAATAGCTACTAAGGAAATCCGAAGAATTTCATTGGAATCGAGACTGTGATAAAGTGTTCGACCTACTCAAAGAAAAGTTGAGTATTGCACCTATTTTAACCTATCCTAACTAGAAAATTGAGTTCCATGTGCACATCGATGCCAATGCGATTGTGTTGGGCATTATCCTGGCATAACTAGGGGAAAGAAATCTTGATCATCATGTCTACTTTACTAGTAGAAAGCTTTACCACATTGAGTGCAACTACACTACAAATGAAAGGGAAGGTTTGGCAATGGTTTATGCTTTACATAAGTTTAGACATTATTTGTTAGACAATCATTTTAAGTTTTTTACTGATCACTTTGCTTTGAAGTATCTGGTTAAAAAAGATGTGTTAGAAGGTCGAGTTTGCAGATGGTTGTTATTATTTCAGGAGTTTTCTTTTGAGGTCATTGTCAAGCCTGGTAAACTAAATGTGGGACAAGATCATTTGTCTAGACTAGAATCGGGAGAAAGTGGCGGAGTTGTGGATGATCAGCTCCCTGGTGCAGATCGTATCCATATTGAGGCTATTCCTAATTATGTGTCAAACATTGTGTTATGTTTAACTGTTGGTACTATGTCGGAGGGATATTTTGCAACTCATAAAAGTCACCTAGTGGTTCGTGCAGCAGACTATCAACTAATTGTAGGCCAATTGTACAAATAAGGATTGGATAGCATCTTGAGGCGTTTTGTACAATACCATGAAAGACCTAATATTCTATGGGAATGTCACAATGGAGTTGTGGGAGGAAATGTTAGTAGAAAGGCTACTACCAAGAAGATCTTACAAGTAGGATTATGGTGGCCTACGGTGTTTAAAGATGTCAAGGAATATGCTCGGGCCTGGGATGTATCTCGTAGAATGGGGAATCCATCTAGTCATGATGAGTTACCTCTACAAAATGTATGAGCTCTGCAAGCCTTTGAAAAATGGGTGGTCGATTTCATAGGTATGATAAATCCCCTTGCCAAGCATTCAAAGGAAAGATACATAATTACTGCAACTGATTACCTGACTCGATGGGCCGAAGCAAAATCCATTTAATATTTCTCTACAACCACATCAGCACGGTTTATTTTTTAGAATATCATTACCAAGTTTGGTTGTCCTTGAAGCTTGACCAATGATCAAGGAGCCCACTTTATCATTGAAACTATCGCAACCCTTACCAGAGATTTTTTTATTCAACATCATAAGAGCATCCCCTACCACCTGCAAGCTAACAGGACAGTGGAAGCATTTAATAAAATTTTGGAGATGGGATTGACTAAAGTCTGTTATTCAAATCGGGACAACTGGGATGAGCAAGTTCTCGTTGTGTTATGGGCTTACCAAAATACCATGAAGTGATTAAATAGGTATACTCCATTTCAACTGGTATATGGAAGAGAAGCAGTAGTGTCATCTAAGTTTCTCACCCCAAGTTTATTCAATGTGCAAGCTACTAAGATGACAAATGATGAATCCATGGTTGCAAGGGTTAGGGAACTGATGGAACTTGAGGAGGCTAGATTCTTAGCAGATTTTCATCAAGCTATGGAGAAATCCCAACAAAAGGCTTGGCTTGACCAACATATAAATCACAAGTCATTTGTGCAAGGTGACTTAGTCCTGTTATATGACAGCAAGTATCAGAAACATTTGGGGAAGGTCCAATTGCATTGGCTTGGACCTTTTATCATTGCGGAAATTTGAGTCTGGAGCAGTCAGACTTGTGCAACTCGATGGTATCCTTAGGCCTGGCTGGGTGAATGGAACACACCTGAAGCCCTACATAACTCCTCAAT
>ML776862.1:380798-395739 GCA_009831015.1 Picea engelmannii | reverse complement strand
CCCCCCCCCCCCCCCCATTGCCTATTTTTTCTCAAGTGTCACAAGTTCCACTTCCCCCATACATTACCCATCTCGACATGATTTTTCCACGGACTACCAACCCCACTGTTGTCATTGTTGGTCCTAATGTTCCATTACCCTCCACTTCTCCCCAGAACCAGCAGGTTCAACTCCCTCTAGATGCACAGCCCCAAACGTTCATCCATGTTAGGCCAGAGACACATGTTCCAATGGACCAAGATCTGTCGCCACAAGATCCCAAAAATGACCAGGATGATGCTCAATCAGCTGATAGCACAACTTTGGTCAAGGAACAAATTGCACCCATGTTGCAAGACCCACAATGGTTCCATAAAATTTTAGAGCTATTCCTGGATCGCATTGATGTGGTGACAAATGTTCCTCTACATATTTAGGATCATCTCATGCACATCCTTCACACTAGTTCCCCCATCCCTAACGGTGTTGGTAGCCCCAGATTCTTGAAACGTTCAATTGCAAGCATCCAACTGCTTACTTAAAGAGTGCCCTTATATCCCTCTATTCTCTCTGGGGAGCTTTTCTCATGGGATACGCCATAGATATTACACCTAGTACGCACCTCTGCTGACCAATTGGAACAGCAGATTACTGCAGTTCAACAATCTAATGATGAGCCCCAATAGCAAGCACAATAGTTGAGATAGGTTGTCACTATAGTTGCTTCTGCCATGGAATTAGAGCATGACTTGCATGTGCAGGCCTAATCCATAGTTGTGGTCGACGCATACAAGTTTGATCAAGTCTAGCCTTCTTTCCGCTAGATCATTCCTGAGCTTCCCAAAGATATCACTCCATTTTCACCACCACGGATATTTGAGCTCATTGTTGGTGCATGGTCACGGTTGGGTATAAAAATAGATACCCTACAACAGGAGTTAGTTGCATTCAAATTGAAGGAAGATGAGCAACTCAAAGAGCTTCTCCAAAATATTACACATGCAGTCAAGGAGGGGAACACTATTAAGTCCTCTTTTCATGCCTGGGACGAGGAATGTCATCATCTCTTTAACATGGTCAATGACTAGGTTGTCTTGATGGAACATCGCAACAAACCTATTGAGGAATTGAGAACCCAACTGAACAAAATGAATGCAGGAGCCCAAGAAATCATCTATCCAATCGAGCAGGTGGCTAAGTTTGCAGCAATCCATATTGAGTATGAATGACTCGATGCCCTGGATGAATCTACTTGTGCCACCAAAAAAGAGCTCTACAGTTTCCAACCTACCATGCAATCTGAGTACATCTAGTTGAAGAGGAAATCTAGCAAGGAGACATTGAGTGTTGGGCACATCTACAACTCATCTCAGATGAAAAAATAGAGACTCTAGAAATGCACACTAAGTGCAACCAAGCCCAAAATCGGACCAAGGCTATGCGATTGCAGGCACAGTGTATGATCCCCACTAGAGGGGGAATCCAAGGATGATAGTTGGACCAGATGGCCTAGTGACCCATGCTCTACTTCTTAGAATCCTCTTAACCTCAGGTCCGACCATGAAAAGAGTAATTTCAATCCATGGATAATGGCACCCTTAGCCCATCTTGTGTAGTGATCCACACATACTAGCCTAGCGGATGCGAAAAGGCAATAGACCAGACCAACTTTTTTTGCATTTCCACTCCTTCGGTACAACAGGTTCCAAGACATATGGCACTTGACATCATGACTTTAATTTTTGCTCTCAAAAGATAGATGCTACTCCAACAACAAATCTAGTTGGAGGCTACTCATAATGTCAACCATCTATGTCACCAACTTAGGGGTATAGTGCCCTCATCTGAAAATATACCATAGCCACCAACTTATGTGAGTAGTTCTATTAGTCTCGTATGGGTTTTTTTATTCAACTCCAGTCCCTAATCCAATGGACATAGCCAGTAGCGACATTCTGTCTTCAATGGTGCAAGAATGTGTTGCCACTTTCCTTTCTGAGCTAAGAGATGGACACCAAACATTTGGGCATGTTCATGCCCAGCTATAGCTACAACACCAAGTGGACATTGCACACACTATCAGATGCATGATCCCTATTAAAAGGAGGTTCAAGATCACCAAGCCTTACAACAGAAGTATGATACAAAATTTTTGGCCCATGCAACCACAAAGGCTCAATACATTGATACAGTAACATCATTCACTAACCTCATAGGGATGGTGGAGAGTTTATATGTGCATATATCGACCACCTCAACAGAAGGTCACAACATTCCCCCTATGTTAAAATCTCAATCGTAAATGCGCTCCTAAAAAACTTGGACTCGAAGCTTACAAATCTACGTATTCCACTCCATCAAACAAACTCGAAGGCAATTCAATTGCAAAACAATATTATGTTGGCTAAAGCATTCATTCAAGATGGCCAGCACAAATTGAAATAATTTTCGGAGGTGTTCAACTGCAACTTCAATTTTTTTACTCATCTACAGAACCCCCCCAAATTTGATTACCATTTATGATAAGAGTTTGTGTGGTCAAGGCTGAGGTTGCACTGCAAAAGAGTAGCTTAGCCTCTCTACCTCCAGGTGAGCACCCGACTGCGATGGCATCTATTGCATCTAAAAAGAAGGAAATTGTTGTCATCTAGGCTGAGAAGAAAAGCATATCATTGCTAATCACTATTGCGGTCGATAAGGTTTTAATATATTATACCCAGTTGATAGATGTGTAGGTTGATGTTGGCTCCTTGATCGAGAAAATTAAAACAACGGACCTGGCATCCCCTCAGGTCACAACATCTTATGCAAATGTAGTTCTTCAGCTCACCCTGGAATTTCATGGAAACCTCAATGAGCCTGATCACTAATTCAAGGACTTTGTTCAGAAACTCATGAAGATAGTTCAGTCCGTCACATCAGTTACTCAATGAGGCACTTGGATCAAGGACAAGCCAAATAATAGTGGTGGGGGCTTGTTGGAACCCATGATTTTGGGAAAATATCACATGCACACACAAATGAAGTTATGTGTGATTATTTTAGTTTTGCGCGTGCTCAAGTAGCTATGAGAGAGGTGATCAGAGATGCACACGTTGGATCAAATTTTATTAATGTGCACCAGTTCAAGTTCTGAAATCAAGAAAAGAATCTTTGGGAAATCTCCCTGAATTATTACTACAGGTAGCACGAGGGACCGTGGAGAAATAAGAAGATGAGTGGGCAATGTAGTTGAGATTGCCACAATGCCAAAGAAGCTACATGGAATGCATGCGGGTGACAGAAGCATGTGGGACTGGTAGTCAGAGGAGCGACTGGGGCAAAATTGAAAGTGACAGAGCACCAGAGCCGAGAAGCAGATAAAAGGGAGCAATGACAACAGAAAGAGAGTTATTCGGTTGGTTTTTGTTTGTTGGCTGTGGGTATTGTGTTGTTGTTGAGCTTGCTCTGAGTCGATGTTTGTAATGTCCCTAGTTGTAAGTTTGAGTCTATGATATCTGCAGATTCTAAAGGAAAGCATGTGGCACTATGTAATGTAACACTTGGAAAATGGATAAGAGAGCAGGGCTCTATTGTTGTCAAGTTATGATTTTCTTAATGTATGTCTGTGAATGATTGAATAAAGATAATAAAGTTGCAGTGATTATGGTTCCCTTGATCTGTTGATCATGTGCTAATTGAATGGGTTTTCTATTGTTATACTTTGTTAGTTTTTAAGTAGTTTGCAATGAATTTTTTGAATTCCAACCTGGATGGATTTCTGTGTAATTAGTCCTTCATGACCGACACAAGACCAAATGGTCTATGTGATCCTCATAGTGTCTCGGGTGAGACCTTCTTTAGACTTTGGATAAGGATTGATATGTCGATTATTTGGGGGTTTGTTGTTCAATTGTGGATGAACCGTGGGTCTTCAACCCCCAACGTTAAGAAAGATGCACACAAGCATGAATGACCCAACAAGTTTGCAAAAATTGAATTGATAATGTGATTACCCAATTGGAAGACTGCTTGATTATTTAGGTAACTTATGGAGGAATAAGTGAAGGAAATGCCTCAACTTTAGAGTTAGCACTATGAAAATTTTGGAAAATGCAATTTGTAGGCTAATTATTTCACAAAACTTCCACGAGGAGAAAGGATTGTATAGAGCCATAACTCTTAGTTTAGAATCCCAATTTGGGAATGGGTGTATTCATTGGAAAGCTAATTTAGAAGGAATGAATTTGATGGATTAGACTTTGGAAAATTGATTTAGAATTCTTTGGAACTTGAGAAGAAGAAGAGACTTGTAGCCTTGAATTGATAAAATTGATGAAGTGCATACTTGTTATCATATGAAAGAAAGTGTTATAAAACTAGAATTGAGATGTATCTAAGGGTTTATTGGTATGCATGATTCTTGAAGAGTTGGAGCTATAGAAAGGATAATTGAAGAATTTTGTTGAAGAGGAGATATGTAAGATAGAAAAGGGCCTAACATCCACAAAGAAGGAATTAGAGACTTGAATATCAGTGTAGAAGAGATAGAGTCTAACAATCATGGAAAGAGAATGGAGTCATTAGATCTATTCAAAACTTGTAAGATACCAGATGTATTAGGCATAGTAGAAACATAATTTTTATGATGAATACCACTGGAAACAACAAAATATAGAGAACAATAACACCAAAAATGATACCTTATTGATAGATAGCCAAGTTCACTTACCTCTTCGATGGGGCAACCTCTAGTAGAGCGGAGATCAATTACAAAATAATTGTCAAGACAAACTTTCCCATGTTTTTTACTCCTATTTATACTATTTATATCTTCTAGAGAACACTCTAGAGGAAGATATTTCTAGAAGCGGAAGCTTCTATTAAGTCTTCTTACATTAGAAATGTTCACATTATTACATAGGTATTATCTACTAATGTCGACTTTTATTCCATAGAAAATATATTATTGTACCTCCTTGAGGGGTTAGGAAGGTGTTAATGTGGCAGAATTCGCCCGACAACAGTAAGGGGTACTCCCCAGTAAATGGTCCCAACTAGAATATGCATTGGTTGGTTTAGGATACCCATCCGGAATTTGGCCCAGCTAACATTGCTATTTTTTGGGTGTTACTAGTTGGGGTTCGATCTACCGATGAAGATGAATAATGAATGGGTATGCAATGCAAATATGTAGAGGAAGACTATGTATTGAAAGCAAATTATTCTATTACTAATCTATCCTACCCTATCCTAGCTAGGAGCATAATAAAGTAGCTGGATGAGTTCTAAATGAAACCAAACTATGCATAAACCCTCACGCAGGTAGCTGAAATAAAGGTGCAAGGTCAAAAACATGTGCATACATATAGTCTAGATTATATTTCTACACGCGTTAATAACTAAACAATTCTCAATACTTAAAGATATATGAAAGAATAATCAAAATTGTAGAATAAAATAGAGTGTATAAGACCACTCTATAGGAAAACAAGCATTCTTATAGTCCGTGTGAACAACATGCATCTCACTTGAAATAGTTTGCAGCAAAAACAACCACACACATAAATTCTTCTTTCTTACAAAAAAAATGGCCTTGAGGGCTTCTCAATATTTGTTCACAAAGTATAAGTCCTTGAATTAGTTCTTGAGTCTATACAGTTCTTGAAGAACCACTTAAAAAATGGGAATCTTCCCTCTTTTATACAATAATTTGTAACTAATGAGTGACTCTTTGTATTCTTCTTAAAGAAGTTGTTACAAAATTGTTCAGTTTCCTTTTGCCTAGTGACAAGTGTACAATAAGGACAAAATTGAAGTTGGCTGAGAAAAATACAAAATAAGATATAGTTAATAGCAATTTTGATTGTTATTTTATCTTTATTAAAGAACTTTTATCCCCGAGGTACACTATCCACATCTCTAGTTGATTGTACAGAGATCTGATTCTATGGTAAGCTAGCTCTTCAAGTGTTGCATTATGCATAGATATGTTATCTTCGAGGGTGTTCATATTTTTTAACAATGTTTCCTTCGAGGGTGTTCATATTTTTTAACAATGTTTCCATGAATGCTTGTATCATGGTATGCACTTTGGTAGGTTGTAGGAGATGCTACTCTATTAGATCTGTAGTAATTGTGGTGATTGTTTCAATGACCGATCTTCTATGATTTGTGATAGCTTGCACCTTGTCTACTAGTTCTTCCATAGCCATATTTTTACCAATATCATCTAATTGAGGCAATTGGAAGATTTTAATCAACTCATGCATGGCCTTGTGTAATTTCTAGCATAATTTCATTGATTTAGTGACCACTTTATGTGCTCTTTGCCCAGTTTGTTGACATTGGTCTAGTGGATACAGATCTGTCTTCTTTTCTGAGGCTGATGGTCGATATAGTTCAGTAGGTGCATCAAGATTCTCTATAATCCACTTATCAATATCATTGATGCCTTCACGGATTGTGTTGAATTGAGTGAATTTTCCTTGTACTTGACTATTTTTATCTCTCATTGCAGCAGTTGCTTGTTGGAAGAGGTGTAAGTCAGCATACATATCTATAATGGCCTCTTCCAGTTCTCTCCTAACTTTCTCAGCACTAGCTTTGAAATTTTGGATGTTTCTTTCATATACCTTCATTTGTTGAAGCTTCTCTTTCAATTCCCTAATCCTTTCTTCCTTTTCTTGGTTCAGTTGGCACAACCTCCTAATATTGTCTTCATTAGCGCTTATGAATGTGATGTCGGTTGTAGCAGTAGCTATGGGATATTCCCTAACATATCATGTTATGGGAACTTGTGTAAGGACCGAGATTTGCATCCCTTGAGTTGTCGGCACCTTATTTATTTGTTCTTGCATGATCTTCCCAGAATTGTTGTCATAAGTGAGGATTCTCAAGTTTGGGACCTCACTTGGCTAAAATGGAGCCCAAAACCCTAGTTCTAGATTGTTGAATGGTGTCTTTCTATTGGTGTTTGTTGTTGGAACTTATGGGATATCAGTATCCATTGGTAGAGTGTCATTGTTTCTTATCTTAGACTCTTTTTTCTACCTCTCTTCTTCAGATATCTTATTAGTTTCCTCTTGGCTACCTTTTTGGTGGCTTCCCTTACTTTTGTTGCTTCCTTTTTTGTTGCCTCTTTCTATTCGACATCCTTTCGTGCTGCCGCTTTTTCCTTTGCCTTAGCCTTGGCTCTCTCTACTTCAAGATTTCACTTTTTTCTTGGTAACATCATTCTTTTTCTTGTGAACCTTTTCGTTGTCTCTTCTTTTCCTATCGATTAGCGTTTCTTCTTCTCCTTCTTCCAATCCCAAGTATACAGAGAATGAGGAGGGGGATGATCTTCATGATGCTCCTTCTGCTGCATTTTTTGAGGCTTCTTCCTTTGGTGTTTTTTCATCTACAATCCTCCCTATAGGCTGACCTCATCTTCAAAATATAAAATCATCGTAGGTTCATTCATTTATATGCACTTCTTCTTCATCTTAGATCTCTATCATGTACTCCCAAGGAAAGCCTACTTTATTGAAATGGTCTTTTACAACTCCTTTAAGGTCATGTCTTCTAAATATTTCATCTCCAAAATGATATGAAAGAAAGATATTTACTTCATCATGTGCTTTCTTGGTGTTGGAGAATGAGTAGATCCCAATATATAGTGTAAGTGGTGGACATATTGCTTTCTTTCCTCGGTAGAGCATTCCTCCTACTCCATATATTATTGTATGATATGCTACTTCCTGGAGTACTAGTTTATCTGGTACAAATCGGGGGAGAACATGGGGGATTTAGTGGCACCATACACTCTAATATAGGTACCATGCTCCATAAGGTACCAATCCCCAATCCTCTTTATGACAACAATTGCTTTGTTGGTCAAACATGGAGTTGTCGTGAAGAATATAAATTCATACAGAGGGGCTAGAAAATGTTCACAGATCTTTTGATATTCTATTCTGTATTTTTGCTCCTAGAGAACTTTAAAGTAAACATGATGTTAGAATATGAAGGATTGTGCTCGTTTTACCATTGACAATACCCTTGTCACCCAACCATAGGCTGAAGCCACCCTCAGAGCACCTTGACTTTAACAGAGAAGAATATTGGTAGCAATCAATAGCTAAGCAAGGCTAATGCACCAAGGAAGAATAGAAACCAAAGCTGATCAGATAGTCCCACCTAGAAAACTAGCGCAACACCTTCCCCAGAAACTTGCGCACAAAACTGCCAACTGCAGTGCGCACAACTAGCTCTCTACAAATTCTGAGAATGTGAATAATGAGAACTAGCGCCCTGTATTTATAGTGGTTATGGCAGACTTGCTAGGGCCGAATTCTCCATCTAGGTACTAATTAATTCATATTAATTATATTTTTGCAGCCGACATCTCGTCTAGGGTTTCTTTTACTTCTTTGCTTCCTTCCAAAATATTCTAATCTCATCATAGGTCACAATAGAGGTTCATGCCTCCCAAAGCTACCATAATATTAACACTCCCTCTTAGCTAGGGAGGTATGGTCTTGAGCACAAATAGACCATTCAACTAGTAGTATCATGAACACCGTCATTATTATCCAACTAGATAATCTCCTATGACAACTGGTACAATATCAATTGATAGAACACACTTGTGTTTATCCATGGTAGTACGCAACTATCAAACCATGACACATAGTCACAAACAGTGGAACAAATCCACCACAATAGTATATCTCTACTGTCTGGGGATAGGTAGTCTCCATAACAATCATCTCATGCCAACCTGAATAGAAAAATATTGTTAAAATAGAATGAATCATCTGGGCCAATCTTTCACTCACGTCTGTGAGATATGAAAGAATATATGCCCTCAAAGTAGAACAATGAGATATCTGGACTATTCTTCTCAAGCAAGGAAGAATAATATTCATGTCTTCTGAACTTGGACCATTCCCCACCCTAGGCCATTCTTGCTACACTAATCAAAGTGCACCCTAGAGAGAATGTATAAACCCTAAGGAATGTATGTCCCTGATTGTTGAGCCTGGACCATTCCCCGCCCTAGGCCATTCCTCCTACACTAATCAAAGTGAACACTGGAGAGAATGTATAAACCCTAAGGAATGAATGTCTGGACCAGTTCCTCTGTTAACCACAGGAGGAAAACATTGTCTTGTATCAACCTCCAAAATGAACCGTTCCTCATGTTAACCACAATGAGAAATTTTTGCTCGGCGAGGCGGGCCAGTCTTCTTGAGTAACCCTCAAGAAGAGAGACTTCCCTAGACCACTCCCCATGTTAAACACAATGGGAAGTTGTTGTCTATGATACATCAGCAATCTGGACCATTTCCCATGTTAACCATAGTGGGAAAATGTTGTCTGTCAAAAATCTCAATCCATTTTCTGAACAGGAAAGACTCTGTCCAATCTGGACTATTTTTTCAATCACAAAGATAAATTTTTGAATAATATTTTTAAGTGCTCCCTCCTAACCTGGAGAGTCTTCCCTTTCAGCTAAGGGAGTTATTTCCATGATCCCCATCTTCTCTCGGAAATATGCAAACTTTATTCTGGATAGATGTTTTGTCAGAATGTCTGCTATCTGCTCGTCGATGGGGATATACTCGAGCTTTACCTCTCCTTCCTGGAATTTATCTCGAATAAAGTAGTATTTGATCTCAATGTGTTTCAACCTTTCATGAAACACGGGATGTTCTGATAATCTTATACAACTCTAATTATCACAATGTATTATGGTTGATTCTGAAATCTGATCAAATAAGTTAGAGATTAACTTCCTTAACCATATTTCTTCAGTGCATGCTTCACATGTTGCGATATACTCTGCTTTTGTTGTGCTGAGTGTGACAGAATTTTGTTTCCTGCTGCCCCAAGATATCATAGCAGAGCCCAAGATGAAACACATACTTGAAGTGCTCTTTCTGTCTTCTGCACTTCCTGCCCAATCTGAGTCTGTGAATCCATGAAGTTGTATATTGTTGGATGCGGTATATCTCAAACCATAGTTTATTGTTCCACAAATATATCTTAATACATGCTTTGCAGCTATCCAATGCTCATGTCTCAGTTCCACCTGGAACTGGCTTAGTGTAATCACGGCAAAGCAAATGTATGGTCGAGTATTTACCAAATACATCAACGACCCAATTAGTTGTCGATATAGAGATGGATCTACTGGATCAGAATCTGGAACTTTCACTTTTCTTATATCCGCATTCATAGGAGTGTCCATGGACTTATAATCCATCATTCCAAATTTCTAAAGGATCTTTATTGCGTACTTTCCTTGCCCAAGGAATACTTCACCACGCTTCTGCCATACCTCTAGTCCCAAGTAATAATGCATGAGACCTAGATCTTTCATATCAAATTCAGAAGCTAATTCCTTCGTGCACTGGATAATGAGAGACTCTTCACCTATTATGAATAGATTGTCAACATATAGTAGTAGGATTACAGGTGCATTGTCTACAACTTTATAGTAAAGGTTTGGATCTGCATGACTCTTGGAGAAACCAAGTCTCTTTAGATAGTTGTCCATTCTGGCATACCAAGCCCTTAGAGCTTGATTGAGTCCATATAGATCTTTCTTCAATCTGCAAACATGAGTGTCTCTGGAATGTACCTCAAACCCTTGAGGTTGTTCAATATATACTTCTTTTTCAATAGCTACATTGAGGAAAGTTGTCTTTACATCCATCTGATGTAAGTTACATCCCATGGAAGCTGCAAGAGATATGATAGATCTGATGGAAGTATATCTAGCCACCGGAGCAAACGTTTCATCATAATCTTCTCCCTCCTTCTAGGAGAACCCTCTAGCTACGAATCTTGCCTTGTATTTATCCATGATTCTGTCTACTGCATGTTTGATCTTGTATACCTATTTTGAAGTTACCACCGATTTTTCTTTAGGTCTAGCTACAATTTCCCATACCTCATTTTTCATAATGGACTAATTCTCTTCCGTCATAGATTCTTTCCATTGTCCTTTTTGAACTACTTCTTCAAATGTGGTAGGTTCTTCATCTAGAAGCTTCATCATGTATGCTACATAACTTGAGAATATTTTAGGTCTTTTTCTCTTTATGAATGTTCCTTCTAGAACCTTGAGTCTTTCTGTGTCTTGTAAGGTAGCTTCAAGCCAAGCTAGTCTTTTCTTGGTCTTAAGTACGATATCTGAATCAATGTTTTCACATGGCTCCATAGGATGATCAAGTAGTTCCTTTTCATCATTTACATTTTCTGTGCTTTCTTCGTTAAGTTCTTCAATCTCTTCTTCTTCTATATTTTCTTCTATGGATTTCTTGAAAGCCATCTTCTCATTGAATGTTACGTCTCTGTTGACTTCGATCTTCTATTGTTATAGAATATATATTCTATAAGCTTTGGATGAATCACTATATGCCACGAATATCCCTTTATTTCCTGAAGGTTCTAGTTTATTCCTCTTGTCCTTAGGAATGTGAGAGTAAACAGGACATCCAAATATTATTAGATTTTCCACATTAGGTTTATTACCTGAGAAAGCTTCTTCTGGTGTCATGTCTTTCAATATACAATGAGGACTTTTGTTATGCACATATATTGTTGTTATTGATGCTTCTCCCCATAAGAACATGGATAGACCTTGATCATTTAGTAAGGCTTTTATGGTTTCTTCAATGGATCTGTTCTTTCTTTCTGCTACACCATTTTGTTGAGGATTATGAGGAATTGTCAGCTCCCTTCTAATCCCTGTCAATTTGCAGAATGAAACGAATTCCTTTGATGTGTATTCTCCATCATTATCGGTTCTTAGCGTCTTGATCTTCTTATTCGTGAGATTTTCTATTTCTGCTTTGAACTCTTGAAACTTGTTGAATACTTCGTATTTTATCTTGAGTAGATATAACCAAGTCTTTCTTGAATAGTCATCTATGAAGATTACATAGTAAGAAGATCCTCCTAGATATTTTACTAGCATTGGACCACAAACATCTGAGTGTATCAGATCTAGAATCTCCTTAGATATGTTGTTGCTGCTTGGGAATGGTTTCTTGATATTCTTCCCAAGGGCACATCCCTTGCATATTCCTTCATGTGTAGATTTCAATTCTGGTATTCCTTCAACCATCTTTCTCAGAAAAGGTAATTCTTAATAGTTGATGTGAGCGTACCTTCTATGCTAAATCTCATTAGGGTTGACTTTTTCATGTATGAGATCTTCTTCATTATGTTCTAGTAGTCTATATAGATTTCCTTCTCAACTTCCAATAACCCTAGCATTCTCTATGCTGGAGTCTTTATGACAAGATAACACCTTTCCATACACGAAGGCTATTATGTTTCCTTTGTCTTCTAGGCATGATATCGATACAAGATTATTTTCTAAACCAGGTACATATAAAACATTTCTTAAGTGAACATAGTTACCTGTTTTCATTTTGATGGAGGCTTATCCAAATCCTTCCACGGGGTAAGTGGTTTTGTCTCCAAGCTCTACCTTGTACGAGGTATTATTCTCATTTAGATTTGAGATTCTGGCTTGATCTCCCTTCATGTGCCTCGAAGCTCCACTATCGATTATCCACATGTCATCTTCAATCGTTCTGGTAAGTGTTAAGTAGTGTAAAAGATTGATTGTTTCACTCATGTCTTCGATTGACTGGTAACTAGTCATGCCTTGATCCAAAACTTCAACTTTATCGTTTATGTCTTCTGAGAGAACCAAGAGGTGCGCTAAGTTAGGGCGCATCTGAATATCTTCTTCTTGAGTGAGATGCTCCATCACAAGGTGTCAAATCTGAGATTAGGGTTTCTGCAACTGCTTCTGCTAGTAACCCTAGCGGCAATGTCTTGGAGGTTGCTCCTGCTAGTAACCCTAGCAGCAGTTCCTGAACGAGCTCAATATCCTAGCGGTTATGCTTCCTTCCAGCATTTAGGCTGAATGAAGGAGATGTGGGCCCATAACCTGTTAGAATATGAAGGATTGTGCTCATTTAACCATTGACAATACCCTTGTCACCCAACCATAGACTGAAGCCACCCTCCGAGCACCTTGACTTTGACAGAGAAGAATATTGGTAGCAATCAATAGCCAAGCAAGGCTAATGAACCAAGAAAGAATAGAAACCAAAGCTGATCAGATAGTCCCACCCAGAAAACTGGCACAACACCTTCCCCATAAACTTGCGCACAAAACTGCCAACTGCAGTGCGCACAACTGGCTCTCTGCAAATTCTGAGAATGTGAATAATGAGAACTGGCGCCCTATATTTATAGTGGTTCTGGCAGACTTACTAGGGCCGACTTCTCCTTCTAGGTACTAATTAATTCATATTAATTATATTTATACAACCGACATCTCGTCTAGGGTTTATTTTACTTCTTTGCTTCCTTCCAAAATATTCTAATCTCGTCATAGGTCACAATAGAGGTTCATACCTACCGAAGCTACCATAATATTAACACATGAATGGGCTCATCTGAAGGTTTCCATTTCCATTCCATGTTCAGGTACTGGTGGGTGATGCACATGATATCCAAGAGGTAGGAAAACATGTGGAAACTTAGAAAAGTTCTCGGTTGAGTTTCTATCACTGCAGTTATGGTGACCATCAGGTTGGCTGACAAGATGTTGTCCCAATTGAATAGTAATAAATTAGTGGCATGTAAGATAAGGGTAACTAAGAATCATATGGTTCCCCATATAACCTACAAAACATGGCCACCATATATTGATAAGTCTTCCTTAAATCGTTCGTGGGGTACCCTCCCTTGGGATATACTTGAGTTGCTTGTCTATCTTGTACCACCTGGGGAACAAGTCTTTGGGTGTGTATTTAACCTCATCGAGGAGTTATTTATCCAACTTTTTAATCCCCTTCTCAATGTGATAGCATCTTGCTAGGTATTCAGTTTGAAATGATGTTACGGGTTCTTTCCTAGCATTACAGAAAAATCTATCTTTCAAATCTATAATTTTTTAGGATCCAGGTGATGGCATCTGCACAAGGGAATATAGCTGTGTGGGATTCTACCCTGAATATTCTAGATTTTTTTATATTATTGAATATTTTTAATTCATCCTGATCCTTGATATTGATGGAGAAGCTTTACTTTTTGAAAATCTGGTATACATTTCCCCATTTGAGTGTTTATCCTTCCTTTTCTAGAAGCCCAGAGGTGTCATCGTACGTAGCTCCAACCACTTCTGGTTCATCTTCAGCTTGTCAGTTGTTGGCAGAAGCTCTGGTGTTTGGTACTTTACTTGTTTCCCTTTTCTTAGGAGACATGCATGAACCTATCAAAAAAACATAGGATCAGTATGAACGCAAAATCATAATGACATCAAAACTTATCTAGTCTACTGCAGTACTAGAGGATTCAATTGACATGATGTTGGGTGGAAGGTCGTCATCTAAAGATGATAAAATAATAGCAGGCATGATGAGGAATATGGTGAATATTGGGGAAGAAAGTGACTCAAAATGTGCTTAGAAGGTAAAATTGGAGGGTTTTATGTTAACTCCTCTAATGTAAATCAGAGGAGTTCTTAAAAAATGCTCTGATATCAATCAGTCGAGTTAGTATGAACAGCTCCAATATCCATCGACCAAGTTGACTTGGAAGCCTCCACTATGTCATCGACCAAGTTGAGTTTAACTTCTCTGATCACATTGCCATAGTTGACTTGGAAGCCTCCACTATGTCATCAATGCAGTTGATTTT
This sequence comes from Picea engelmannii, assembly GCA_009831015.1. Taxonomy (NCBI): domain Eukaryota; kingdom Viridiplantae; phylum Streptophyta; class Pinopsida; order Pinales; family Pinaceae; genus Picea; species Picea engelmannii. The sequence continues at coordinate 381,063 of ML776862.1, read as the reverse complement.
AACTCCTTCGATCACATTGGAGGAGTTGATACGAACTCCTTTGATGTGATCGGAGGATTTGATGAAAAGACATCTTATGACTTATGTAAATTGGAGAAGTTATTTCCAACTCCTTTACAGTTAGTCAGAGAAGTTCACGCTAAATGTGTTGATAGTTATCAGTGGAGGCAAAAGGAAGGTTTCTGAAAACAAAAAAAATTGTGACAAGTCCCTAAAAAACAAGAAATTTGTATGGTTTGATTCGGGCCAAGCATCAAAATATTTA
>ML776862.1:354305-378002 GCA_009831015.1 Picea engelmannii | reverse complement strand
ATAAGATTTTGGTAACTTGTGCATTAAATGCGAATAGTTGACATTAAAATTGGTGAAGTTGAGTTTAAGTCCTCTGATGTACATCAGAGGAATTCGTGGGAATTCCTTCGATGTACATCGGAGAACTTAGCATGAAGTGTGTCGAATTTCTATCGGAGCAAGTGAAGACAACTCTTCTGAGGAAAACGGAGGAGTTGAAGTGAACTCCTCTAATTTCATCGAAGGAGTTGCAAGCAACTTATGTGATTGAAATGTCAATCAGAGGGAAAAGGAAAATATTGTTAAAGTTCATCGGTGGAGTTTAGGGAAACTCCTCTGATGTACATCAAATAAGTTGAAGGTAACTCCTTCACTATACATTGGAGGAGTTCCAATTAACTTTACCGAAAATCCAAAAGACACAAACTTTAAAAATTATAAGTGCTTCAATTTTGAAGGATGTGAAATCTTAGGAAAGGTGAGGCTTGAGGAACAATTTTTTATAGCAAGATGAATAAACCAAAGGATTTTTTTCAAAGTCAAAACAAATACAAGGCGCCCCATTTTTTTAAGAGGATTATGGAGATATATTTCAAGAAAATGGAGGGTTGTAATGTTTGGCACAACAGAAGGTTAGGTCTCTAACATGCCCTCCCCCTTGAAAAACAATATTGTCCTCAAGGCTTGAGATGTGGAAATTGTTAGAGAATGGTGGTCGGCTCCCATGTGACATCTTTTGGTGGTGTATCCTTTCACTAAACTAAAGCTTCCTTGATGGTGCATTGATGGAGATGACACTCGTAGTGGTCCAAAATTGCTTGAGGTTGTAACCAAATGGAGCCTTCTTCATCTAATTCAAGGAGACTAATTTGAGTCTAGCACTTGGTTCCAATCACTTTCTTTAAGAAAGAAACAAGAAAATAGGATGGATATTAGAGTGATTGGGGAGAGCTAACTTGTAGGCCATGCATCCAACTCACTTGAGAATTGTATAAGGGCCATAAAACTTGGGTGTGAGTTTCTAATAGTGTTTAGCTTTGAGTGAAGTTTGCTTATAAGGTTGTAGATGAAGAAACACCTAGTCCCGTTTAGAAAATTCTCATTCAAAATGACCCTAATCTTCTTGTTGCTTCATGTGATTCTAAGCCATGAAAAAATTTTCTTTGAGGTTATGAACAATGGTAGCTTGGACTATAAGTGTGTTGTCGACATCTTGAACCTTAGACACACCAAGTATGCAGGATAGGAGAGAAGGTGGATTTTGACCATAGACCACATCAAAGGGATTCATGCAATAGACCACATCAAAGGGATTCATGCAAGTGGAAGCATGGTAATATGTGTTGTACCACCATTCAGGTAGTGGTATCCCATTGATTTTGTCTATCATACATGAAACACCTCAAATATGTTTCCAAGCACTTGTTGAATGCTTCAATTTGACCATCAATCTGGGAATGATAGGTTGTGCTGAGATGCAATTGGGTTCCCTGGAGCTTGAACAATTCTTGCCAAACATTGACGGTGAGGCATGCCATGGAGTTTGAAGATATTATCCATGAAAACTTGATCCATTGTGGATGCGGTGAATGAGTGTTGGAGGGCATAGAAGTGAGCATATTTGTAAAGGTGATCGATGACAACCATGATGATTGATTTATTGCTCGATTTAGATAATCTGACATTGAAGTCCATAGAAATATTGATCCATATAGCAGGTGGAATAGGGAGAGTTTGGAGTGTGCCTGGATTTTTTATTGTTTCCCCCTTATTGTGCTCACAAGTATCACATTCGGCCACAAAGGTGTAGATGTCCTACTTCATGCCTTCCCAGAAAAAAGAATGTTTGACCCATTCATATGTTTTGTGAAAGCTTGAATGCCCAGTTGTTGGTAAAGCATGAAGTTCAGAGAGCACATTGGATTTAAGATGAGACTGTTTCTTAAATATAGGTGACCTTTATAGCGAAGCTCCTCATTGTGCCAAGAGTATCCCAGAGAGGCATGAGGATCTTGTTACAATTTTTGGATCAGGCAAGAAATTTTGGTATCTTGGATTCATTCCTGGCAAATGGATTGTAACCAATCTAAAAAAATGAAAGAGAGGGAAAACATGAACCCTTCTTCTTCATATTTTCTAGAAAGAGCATCATCAACCACATTTTATTTTCCCTTGTTGTAAATGATATCATAACCATAGCCAAAAATTTCGGTCACCCATTTATGTTGCTCTAGGGATGAAATCCTTTCTTCCAAAAAATACTTGAGGCTACGATAATAAATTTTAATTTGGAAGTGTTTCCCCTACAAATAAGGATGTTAGAGATCCATTGCATGCAAAATAGCCATCATTTCATTTTCATAGGAGGATTTACCGAAATGTTTCTCACAGATATGTTTACTAGTGAACGCCAAGGCTCTACCATCTTGCATGAGGACTTCCCTAATTATTTTCCCTGAAGCATCACATTCCAAGACAAAAGTATTGGTGAAGTCAGGCATTGCCAAAACAGGATTCATGCACACATATTTTTTCAGTGTTTAGAAGGAGTGATCCACTATTGGTGTCCAATTGGAAGCATTCTTTTTAAGGAGAGTAGTGAGGGGAGCTACAATTTTTCCATAATTTTGAACAGACTTGTGATAATATCCTGTTAACCCCAAGAAACCTCTCAAACTTGTAAGAGTTTGAGGATGGGGTCAATCCTTCATAGCTGCAATTTTCTAAGGATCCACATGGACACCATCCTTACCAACAATATGGCCCAAGTATTCTACCTCGGGATCTCCAAAAGATCATTTATACTATTTGAGGAAGAGTTTGTGCTAAGATGGTAAGTGTAATACTTGACCCACATGAGCCAAATGGGCTTGTCAATTTTTACTATAGATGAGGATATCATAAAAGAAAACTAAGACAAAATTATGAAGGAAGGGGAAAAAGACATGATTCTTGGAACTTTGAAAGGTGGAGAGTGCATTACACAGTCCGAAGGGCATGACCAAGAAATCGTAATGGCCCTCGGGATTTTGAAAGGTACTTTTGGGGATGTCGTCCTCTTTCATTCATATCTAGTGGCAGCTAGATCGTAGATCAAATTTGGTAAATAATTGAGCACCACTCAACTCATCCAAAAGGTCATCAATGATAAGAATGTGGAATTTATCTTTGATGGTAATTTTGTTAAAGGCTCTAAAATTGGAACACATGTGCCATGTGCCTTCTTTCTTAAGTACCATGGCAATCGAAGAAGAATAGGGGCTAGTACTAGGACAAATAACACCTACCTCTAGAAATTACTGAACATTTTTATCAATTTTATTATTTTGGGCAAAGGGGTGATGATTAGGATTAACATTGGGAGGAAGACTACCAAGGACAAGGGGAATGGAATGATCATGTGTGCCACGTGAAGGGGGGAGTCCTTGTGGATTTTCAAAAACATATTGGTGTTTGGAGAGAATAGACTGTATGTTGGGATGAACAGTAATGGAGGGAGTCTCAATGGCTTGTGTTAGCACTAAGAGTCACCCTCAGACTGCAAGAGGATAAGCCCAGTACCCATCAAAAGGTAAATGTATTGAAATGGTTTGAGTAGGTGGATCAGCAAGAATTTAAAGAAAGGAAAAGACAACATATATCATTGCATATTAGTGATGGACCATGGGGATATGGAGTCATAAACAATCTGCTCATTGAAGGCATTTAAGCTCCCTATCAAACAAAAGATTTGTATAATGATGAAGAGAAGAATAGGAGAATAACATAAAGACGAATGTTTGCTAAGAAAATATCCTCTCTGCAAAGAGAATTTAGATGTGTCTGAATAGTAAACAATGATAAATAGGCAAGCTTATAGCTTATCCTCTACCGCATCAGGAATCTATCAATCAAAGGAAAATTTTAATCCTTAAAATCTGTGATACATTCAAACAAGATGAATAATAGAACAGAGAACATAGAAGAAAAATCTGATGAAACAGCTCGTATGAATCTTCAATAACAATACAATTTATAGCTACATGCCCCTCTGGCTTACAAACTAAAATATACATTCATTAACAATTCTCAAAACTTCCTCCGGTCTTAGGCGGAAACCCCCCTCCTTCTAACATCATTCTTCAGGTGTATTTATAATCTAAACAGAAGACAACAACTAGGAGTGTGAGATGGCCTTCCTATCCTAGGATTCTACACAAAAATCTACAAGTTTAACATCTGTACCAACAAATCTAACAAACTGATAAAATCAAGGAGCCTATTGGCAGCCAAAAATGAATGACATGTCTTGATGCATGGGTGCCTATTCTCCAGTTTCGTGCGTCATCTCTTGTCTGTCATGTTCCTTATGTCAGAAGGAAACTTTGGCTAGTATGGGCCTACAGGAAAAACTTCCCTCTGTGGTACTTCGGGCTGACAGTTCTATGTCTCCTCAGCCAGACCCTCCATGCTTCCATTTAAGGAGGTAGTTGATTGTTCAACCACCATTCCTTCTTTCATTAACCGATTTATCATTGGGGTCGAGATGAGGCCTAACGCCTAGTTTGTTGCCACGCGTTGCTCTCGGATTGGACCTTATATAAACACATGATTGTGGAAGTTTGCAAGGGCGGTTTGGATCCACACCGCTCTGACCCCTGCAATCCACCACCCACTGCCACATACCTCTTGAGATATACCGTGGTTTCAATTGCGGAACTACTCTAAGATTTTAGCGGTCGAGCACTTTATGTCCCCCCAATGAAGTGTCTTCGTCGATCTTGTCGCAATCTGCGATTTGGGAAAGTCATGCTTTTGCTGCCACACGCCACTCTCAGATGGACCCTGCTTCCTGCTATAAATATCAATGGTCTACAATTACTTCGGGAGTTTGGGCTTCGGATCTTTTCAATGCATAGTTCTTACAATCCTCCAAAGTGTCGTATCTCTAAAGTGAGAGATCTGCCTCCACGTGTACTCTTGTTTTGGACGGTCGCGATTCACGTCAAGAGTTCATGCTTCATGCCTTTTCAATGCATATTTCTTACAATCCTTTGGAGTGTCATATTTCCGAAGTGTTAGATCTGCATGCATGTGGCCTCTTGATTTGTACGGTCGAGATTTACTTCGAAACTTCAAGCTTTGGGAGTTTTCTTCTGCTCACTCACGCAATCCTCAGAAGTGTTGTATTTCTAAAGTGTTAGATCTGCCTACACATGGGCTCTTGATTTGGATGGCCGAGATTTACTTCAGAACTTCGGGTAATTCTTTCTCTAGTGCTTTGCTCTGAAAACCTTCCGGAGTGCTAAGTCTCTGAAGTGAGATATATGGCACTGTGTGTCCTCTTTGATGAACGGTCCATATTAACTACGGCCTTCAGGCCTTCGAAAGTCCTTTACTAACTTAGCTTATGCTTTCTTCCTCCCACAATACGAGATCACCTGACACATGTCCTTTGCTTAAAGATCAATGACCACAAGTGATTGCGGAGACTCAACTCGCTCACTCTTTAATTTCCTTCCTAATCCCCGCAATGCGAAGATGCTCATTCGTAGCGGGATCGATATGCACCGTTGATCTGTTGATCGAGAAAGATCAATGATCCTAAGCGATTATGGTCTCACAACTTGCAGAAAATTTAATTTTCTTCCTGATCCCTGCAATGCCTCCCCACCATCGATCTCTCTCTAATGAGATATGATGGTCGTGACTTAATATTTGCTTGATCTGACGGTTGATATTGCTCTCGCTCAGATCTTACGACTGAAAATTGAACATGTTTGTTTGCTTGTATTTCAAGCCCAAATGGACTGCTCAGAATGTTGTGTTTGGACGTTTCCTATACAAACAAAGGACTTGGTTGACCTACTTCGAACAGAAATTTTGGTAGCACCACTTTCCAAAACTAGGGTTCACATCGCTCTTGAGTTACTTTTGTCACTACAGATGTTTGTGCTAACATCAGGCTCCAACTGGGATGGGGACTTCCCTGTGAGGCTTCCAAAAACCTTAGCAGTTTCAATCGCCTTATCCATTGGGATATGGAGCTAACCTCTAAACATTCTAACAATTGCCACTTATTCAAGAAAACTGAAAGACCCGCTATAAACTAAGGAAATCAAGGCTCAGGAAGCGAGCTTGTTACCTGTTGCAAACTTGAAGGAAAGTAAATGCTTAGGAAGCGAGCTTATTTCCTACACTACCCTACCTCTAACCAAATACGCAATTTGGTCAAGTAAAAGCAGATTTCCACAGTAGCCAATCAAGTAATTTCAAGACTGAGATGATCTTGTCTCTATCACTGATCAATAGATAAAAACAGAAATATACTAACAGTGATAGAGAATCCTTCAAAAAACCATACTCACCCGTGAATGTTGGTGAAATGAAATCTGAAATTTTCAGAAAATCTAAAAAACTTGACTCCAACAAGGCTGTGAATGAATCTTTGAAACCAAGATCAGAAACATGTCAATCCTCGGGAAAAAACTACTCATCCATGAATGCCTCTTTTCTTGAAAACTGATAACCTTCTTTCTCTTTCATAAGAAGATCTTGGTCATCAAGAGAGACAACTTCTTCTTTAAAATAATGATCACAAGATAATTGTTCAACGGAATTTAAATCATATTGATAATTCCCAACTAGGAACATATGATTATCTATACAATCGTTTGTTACCTCATGCTCAAAATATTTCAGAAATTGATCATAAACATGACATGCATCCATTTTTAAAGGAAAATCTGAGCATACTGAAGAATTTGGTTCCAAATGTAAAACATACTTACAACCTTTTTGTTGTTCCAGATCTAATTCATATTCATTGTCTTTTTGTTGTTCATCTGAAATATATTGACAGTCCTCTTGTTCTTCATCGTGTGAATTCATATTTTCAAAATATACTCGATCTTGAATCTTCTTGCTAGCACGGATGTTACCCTCGACTTCTTCAGCATATTCAAATAAGTGTTTTAAGGATGAATATTTCATTTCTCTCAAGAGAAGGACAAGCTCTGAATGTTGAGCCATAACATAGTATACCATGGCAGCAGTCTCGAAAGGTTGGACTTCTAGTGGCATGTTATGATAAACACTGTAAAACCTCATGTTGAAGACAGCCAAGGCTTCATCTTCCCCTCTCCTCAAAGCATAAAAATCATCCAAGTACTGATCAAGAGCCTTGTTCTCACCCCAAAACTTTAAAAAGGTAATGCACAACTCGATCCAAGAACCAATGGAATCGGCTCTCAAACCCTTAAACCACACAATAACATCTCTGAACAAATATTTGGAGAAAAACCTCATTGTAACATCATCGTGAACTATCTTAAACTAATCAACAAAGTTCTCAAAGGCCTCTAAATGCCTCTCAGCAATAACATAATCTTCTCTAGATAATCGAGGAATATACTCAAGGAAATCAAGAGGATAAGGATGAAGGTGATATGGCAGCCTTAAAGGTTTAAACATCTTGTCTCTTATACTAGTTTGAAAACTAGTGGGTTGGATATGAGGTTTAACAAGTTGATGGCAAGGTTCAACAGTAACAGCAGAAGGTGATGAGATAAGAGAAGGATTTGAATTAGTTTCAACCTCCTCAAGGTTACAAGGGTGATCAAATTCAAGAGGGATTTCAATACAAAGCTCATCCTTATGAATAGGTTGAGGTGAAGATACAAGATCAACATATACAACAGATGCAGAAGGCAGGTCTTCTTCTTCCAAGGATGGACTAATAAAGGAAGGGTGATGATCATCCGAATAAACAAAGCAAATGATAATCCTCTTGATATGTAAAGGGAAAGAAAGAAATGAGTTGATAAAGAAAAACAAGAGTTCATGGAGAAAGCTCATAAGCTGATACCTGGTCATCCCCTTTCGTATGGTCATATTTTTGTCAACAGGGTCCTCCCCAATGGAGTCTTTGATTGTGGAGTCGCCAGGTAGATGATTACAATCAATTTTTGTGTCCCTCTCTTGTCTACCATCAAGAGATATATCTATGTCATTCTCTCAGGGAAGATATCTTCACTTTCATCCCCAGCAACGACGCCATTAATGTTATCATTGAGAGTTACCCTCATACTGCAAGAGGATAAGCCCAATACCCATCAAAATGTAAATGTATTGAAATGGTTTGACTAGGTGGATCAACAAGACTTTAAATAAAGGAAAAGACAACAGATATCATTGTAGATTAGTGATGGACCATGGGGCTATGGAGTCATAAACAGTCTTCTCATTGAAGGCATTTAAGCTCCCTATCAGACAAAATATTTGTATAATGATGAAAAGAAGAATAGGAGAATAACATAAAGAGAAATTTTCACTAAGCAAAGATCCTCTCTGCAAAGAGAATTTAGATGTGTCTGAACAGTAAACAATGATAAATAGGCAAGCTTATAGCAGATCCTCTATCGCATCAGGAATATATCAATCAAAGGTAAATTTTAATCCTTAAAATCCGCGATACGTTCAAACAAGATGAAGAATAGAACAGAGAACATAGAAGACAAATATGATGAAACAAATCATATGAATCTTCAATAACAATACAATTTACAGCTACATGCCCCTCCAACTTCTAGGGCATTAGAGGGCAAGGTATGAGCATATTCTTGGGCTGGATATTCAAGAGGGGAATCGTTGACATATTATTTAGCAACATCCTTAGAAATGGCTTGGTCCAATAGCCCAAATAATGGGTGTCGGTGTCAAATTGTTCATAAAGATTGACAACAAATTGGGTCCAAGCAATATGCCCTTGGAGTGAATTTTTATGCCATTGGTACTATTGCCAATGTTCAGGATCCAAATAGAGGACACAGATACGAGGTTTTTCCAAAACATCATTAATGCCATGCAAGGAGAAATAATGTTTCATTTGCGTAATCCATCATGTGGGGTCTGAGCCATCAAATTTATTCACATCAACTTTGGGAAGACATAGGTCATGATAAAAGGGGTTGGAATGAAATACCATGGTATGGGAGGATTAAACGCCTTCTAAGTGTGAAGGTTGGTCAGAGGAGGTAGGGCCCTAGGATTGGTTCATCCATTTATTGAGAGTGGATTGGAGGGAGTCAAATCATCCATTGAGGGAGTCAAATTGGCCATTGAGGGAGTTAACTTGGAAAATGAGGGACTCAACTTAGTATTAACAGTAGAAATTTCAAAATCATGGTTTGGATGTTATGCTTGTTCTAGTGGTTTTCATCTTGTAGGGGGGAGGATTTCTTAGTTGTGAGTGGTGTCCATTTGGGAATTTAGCAAGCAAGAAGTGGGTAGGTGGATCCGCAAAGAAAAGGGTATGGTTGAAGGGTACCATTGCAATCAGTGTAAGGAGAGGAAGCCAATGGAATAGGTCCCAAATAAAGGTGTTGAGGAGGGTAAGTAAATCGATAGGAAAAAAAAGGGTTTATAATTGATATATACCATTGAGATCAAGGTGACAAGAGGAGTCTAGTGGGATAGGTCACAAATAAGGGTGTCGGTGAGACCACTATACTCTTTATCTTTTTCCTTTTTTTTATACTCCTGCAATGTTATACTCTGACTTGAAGAATACTATAGTGGCCAAATCCCCAAATTGTCGATAAAGAAAATTGTGTGTGAATTTTGTGACCTAGATATAGGAGGCAAGGTTGCGCTGCAAAAAAAAATCCCCTTTGTTTCTATTATGTTCAGTTCCGACAGAAAGGATTAGGGTTATGAGGGATCCTAAGGAAAATGGTTTTCATTGTACTATATCTCTCTGATATATGTACGGGGTCAAACAGTAGTACTCGGCCCAATATCTCATGGCACCAAGTAAGGAGGATCGATCGTACCCTTAATCGTACTACATGATTACCCAGTTACGCAAGAGTGATCTTCCCAAGTGTTGTTCTCAATGCCACTATAGCATTCAAGCAACCGGTAAGTTGATCTATAGTTGATTTCAAGAGACCTAGGGGACTCCCTATACACCTAAGGGTATGTGGGAGTGAATGGTCATGTATAGGTCCTATATACGCAGTACTACTTGAAGGGGTACCAACAAGGGTTACAGATATTTCCAACAAGGTGAAATGTTTGTTTTGAGTAACCCATGAAACTGACTATATTTCCTACATGTAGTCTTCTCCAACCATAATTTTACCTGTTGAATGACAGATCACTATGCTTTAAAGATGTCGACAATACACATCTCTAGCCTAAAAATAATTGTCTAAAATTTCTACAAAGGAAACTACTCTGATACCACTTGTAAGGTACCAGATGTATTAGGCAAAGCATAAACAGAATTATTATGACAAATACCAGTAGAAACAACAAAACGTAGAGAAAAATAACACCATAAATGATACCTTTATTGATAAATATCCAAGTTCACTTGCCTCTTAGAGGGGAAACCTCTAGCAGAGCAGAGATCAATTACAAAATAATTCTCTAGACAAAATTTCCCATGATTTCTACTGTTATTTATACTATTTCTATTTTCTAGAGAACGTTCTAGAGGAATATCTTTCTAGAAGTGGAAGCTTCTATTAAGTCTTCTTACATTATACATGTTCACGTTATTGCATAGGCCTTATTTACTAATGTCGACCTTTATTACATAGAAAACGTATTATTCTACCTACTTGAGGGGTTAGCGAGGTTAGGTCCCTAACAAAACAATAAGGAGTTTGAAGATGGAGGTGCAAAGATGTATAGATAATAATGAGATTGTGTTGAAATCTCAAGAGGAGCAAAATGTTTTGAACACTAAGTTACTACAGAGCTTAAATCATTTGCAAAAGAAAATGAATAATGGATCAAGCTCAAGGTATGAAGAAGGCAGTAGATCCAATTCAAGAAGAGAAAACCATGGAAGATCTCGACACTCAAGAAGTGCTACTAGAACTCAAATACATCATTACTCACTAGCACATTCATTAATGAATCCATATGCATCCAAAGAATCATAGAGAAGCTCAAAAGTGTCTCCATGTAGTCATCACAAGAGAAGGTATGTGCAAAAACAGTTGCAGGGAGTGATTAGGAAGATCAAGCCACCAACTTTTGATGGTGAAAACAATATGGGAGAGGATGTTGAATCTTGGTTGATGGAAATAAGGAAGTACTTTCAACTACACAACCACCCATCAAATCTAGAAGCCAAAATTGCTATATGCAACCTACATGGAAAAGATTTTATTTGGTGGGCTTAACTGACACAAGTTATGAATATCAATGAGAGAAAAATTTCCTGGAAACAGTTCAAGAATTATTTCCATCAAAATTATCTCTTCGAACATTACTATGATAAGAAGATGTAGGAATGTTTTGAACTCAAGATGGGAAATATGACTATGGAAGAATATGAGAAAAAAAATTGAGCTACTGAGATATGTGGGCTATATTAAAGAGGTAAGGTGAAGATAAAAGGTTCATAAGTATATTACTAACATTCTACAAAGATAAAATTGATCTTAAAAAACTTAAGACTCTTGAAGAGACAATCAGGAAGACCATATACTTGTATGACCAAAGCAAAGGCAGAGTATATTTTCAAAAATTTTGGAGAGATAAGAAAAAGTACAAGAAAGATCAGAGGAAGAAGGGATTTCAACCTCCTTTATTTAGGAATAGTCCTAATGCATATTAGTATCCATCCAACTCAAAGTGGATCTACAATGGTGGGACACTTGGGAAAAACAACAAGGCATCCAATGAAATGTTGGAGATGTGAAGGAAATAATTTATACAGATATTTCCCTCAAAAGGAAGGTGAATGAGGAACATACATAACGTACAGGAGGCAACCACACTAGAAGTGTGTTTCGTAACATCCCCAAAATATATGCAACCTTGAAAAATAGATAGGCATACCATCAATCTCACATAATTGAGGTTGAAGGTAATAATATTACCAATCAACCTATTTCCATTTTAATTGATTTAGGAGCAAGTAATAGTTACATTCCCCATGATTTGGTTGAAATATTTTATTTGAAAACAGGTAAGCATGAGAAATTACGGTTGGTTCAATTGAGTACTGAAACTAAAAAAAAAATTAATGAAAATGGCAAAGGCTATCCATTAGATATGGATGGTGGTAGCACTAATGCATACGTGAATATAATACAATTTGGCTCATATGATGTTCTTATTGGAATGGCCTAGTTGGATATGCATCATGTTGTCTTAGAATATCATAATCACACATTCACTTGTCTTGATGATGAAGGAAAGAAGAGGACTATGAAGGCATTCCCATACCCATTTCTATAAGGTATATTTCATACTTATAGATAAAGAGATGCTTTGAAAAATGGTTTCAATTGTATGTAGCTCATGTGGAAGAGTCACGAAAATGTATAAGCCCAAATATTGAGGACTTTCTAATGTTGTAGGAGTATGCATATGTATTTGGGAAAATATTAGGTTTACCACCAAAAAGAGATATTGATTTCTCTATTAATTTATTGCCTGGAGCTTCTCCAATATCTAAAACTATGTATTGAATGAGTACACCTAAATTGAAGGAGCTACAAATGCAATTAGAAGAACCGTTAAAAAAACATATATATATGCCCAAGTGTCTCTCCTTTATTGTAGGGAAAAGGATTTAGGGAAACCCAATTGGAGTTCAAATTTTTGAATAGGTAGAGAATAAAAATATAATTAGTGGTGATTTCACAAAGGTGCTTAATGAGCATATTTAGGCATTATTAGTTATCACCATTTTTTTATAATTCCAAAAAATTAATACAATACCAAAATCAATTTTTCTTCATTTTTTTAAAATTTATATAGAAATTGAAATGTATCCCTAAGTATTTGTAAGACTGCATCTCTACAAAATATTATCATTATATAAAAATGGAATCATTATTTTTTTAGATTTAACTATCATAATTTTATTTTTAATTAAGTAAAAAAATTATGAACAAATTTTAAAAATTGATTTCATCAAAAAATGTAATAATAATAATTGATTTAAAAAATTAATCAAATCATTGCAATCATTAATTGAGTCATTTAATAAAGTGTGTAAACATATTTAATTATAAATTGTAACATCAAAATCAATATATATGTCAAAAATATATCTCAAGCGTAGATGTCAACAAACAATATACATCTCAAATGAGCATCATAACCATCAATATACATAACAATGACTGGTGGTATAGCACCAAAGACAAAGGCATCAATACCTCTACTACATAATAATGTAGTTACACACTGATAGAGATCTCCAAGATTCAATGAGTTGATAAGATCTTGTCTATAGGAGAAATAGGTGGATTAGTAGGTGGAAAAGTAGCTATTGAAATATGTGGTTTGATGAGTGCATGGGTGGGTAGATTGGTTGATGGAGTGGTAGGAGAAGTTAGAGGCACAAATGGAGGAGGAGTTTCATGCGATGTCTTATCAATTGAAGATGAAGAATATGAAGAAGATAGAAGAGCATGTCTCACAACTCATTTCTCCTTAATCCTCATCATCCAAGCTAGGATTGGGATACTAATAATATGATGTATCAATAATGTCATATATTAGGGAAACCTCACATAGATACTCACAATATCAAAATCCTATGCAATCCCTCTAGGTCAAATTGGTTGGACTCCTTAGCCAATAATCAAAGTAAATAACTAATCTATCACCTAGCAACAAAATTAGAGATCTGATCAAATCTAGTGCATGACAGGTCCACATTCCTAAAGGTGACTCATTGGCCTCTATCATCTCTACATAAATATGGAAAGAAGACCACTCACCATCATATGAGACAATATTTTTGAGATAATAGACAACAATTATAAAATTTAAACAAATCTTATAATTAATAACATGTGAATTACACATGACAAAAATTATGCAATTAGAATAATCAAAGCATCACAATGATATTACCTCTCTGGTTTAGTGTCTTATCTATAGTAAATAGGATTTTTACACACCCTCACCATCCCATCCCTTCATATGGATACTTCACAAGGTCGAGGACATGAACATGCTTACTACCTAACATAACAACGGAATCTGCACCCACTGACCTATAGAGGAACTCTGGTTGGCCCATCTTGGGAAACATAGCCCCAATTATGCATACACACGTCAGTCATCTACCTAGGAGGGTGGTGATCCAAGACATTAAAAACATAATGTGTGTGTGTGTGTGTGAAGCAAAGGGGAAGAGTTGTCTACCCTCCAACATGCTACAATACCTATCCAAACCAATACAAATTATCGTAAAAGAATAGAAAAACACTTTATCAATATGGACCACTGAAAAAGGCTATCGACATAATACATCATTGTGAAACAAATGTGTTTCCCATCAATGGTATGGTGTGTCTGTGTCATTATCATAAGGCACACGTACTTAAGTTCCTTGGCTTCAAAGAAATGTAGATGTGATTGGCCCCTGATAACCTAGAAGTCATTGGGGTTAGTAAAATATGGACTAACATATATATGCACATATGCCATCTATCTCTCTCCTACAACACTATGTGGCATATAATGGAAATGGGGTAAATCCTATCCCTTCATAGATATCCTAGTGATGAAATAAATTTCATCCTCTATGGATTGGTACCATAAATAGGGAACAACCCTAAATGCATGTCTATCATGATCCCATAAACAAATAAAATGGCACCATCCAAAGTAAGTTTGATCTTATAGACCCATTTTAACTTCACTACTTTCTTCCTTTTTGGTAGGGGACGAATTCCTAAGTATTGTTTTCAATAATGAGTTGTATTCTCCCATTATGGAAATCACCCATTATAGTTTGGCATGCACATATTCATATGTGTGCCCGAGTCACATGTTTCCAATACATGCATCATGAGTGCAACATGGACTTGTTGTTTTTGGCTACAAATTTTCCTTTATGTCGCATCACCTACGTTAGTTCAAGCAACCTCAATGGTGTTTGTTACCCACTTGGGACAATGAATCTCTCGTGTAGAGAATGTTTTTGTGATGCTATCACTATGAAAAAAAATCAATCATAATGTTAAGGAGTTCATATTCACCATGAGAAAACAAAATATATGTCAATTTTTGGACCTCCAATACCCCCACCAAATCATGAGTGGGGACATCACAGGAGGAACACATAAGGGGGGTAGCTCCTCAAAATTTCCCATCAAGTATACCATCCCATTGATTGATCACCACCTACTTAGTTGGATCAAACAAATAATAGGATTCAATTATTCAAAATATCTCACCATGATGCATGAATAACTCTTGTAATCCAACTTCTTCCAAGTGTCCTATGGAATATGAGCTCAATATATGCATCCAAAGGTTCTAATATGTCCACTTAATGATTTATTTGCACAACATTTCTCAATAGGAGTTACATCCCACACTACTTTAGTTGGAATCTTACTCAATATGTAGTTGGAGCAAGCTACAACTTTGACCCAAAACCTAGTTGATATTCCCTTTGCATAAAGTAATCATTTATACATCCTATTCAAAGTATTATGCATTACATAAGAAGAATAGGAATCCAAGAAGATATTGTGATGTTTAGAAACATTATTAAACCATTATAGTGTAGTAAGTATATGTCTTAATCACATATACAAATTAATACATATTTAAATTCCATACATACACATCATTATATTATACTCAAAATATGATCATCTATTAATAGTTATAGGTTACTTGGGTGCATTATAAATATTCCATAAATTAAGGTTGATTTGGCCAAAATTTGATCAGGCGAGGTGAATTTAGTAGGTTAGTTTGAACCACTTTTACCATGCCAGTTAGTCATGGATGACTTGGTCAAGACCATCCATTTGTCCCTCATTCAACTAATGGTACTACTTGAATGTCCTTTAATAAATTGGTCAAGACCACTCTATCCACCCAAAATCAACCAATCAAGACCACTCAATTGGTCCTTAGTAGACCACTTATCATTAAGTTGGGTTCATATATTCCATCGTACATCGTAGGCATAAAGATAACATCCAATATTGTCATCAACAAAAAAATGAAGCCACATAGGTCCAAGGTGTAGATATGGCATGAATTTTGTGGAAAAAAACATTACAGAGACCATATTTAGAAAAGAATCGATGAGTTGGTTGAGGAAAATGATCATATCAACTAGTTGTTAGGATATTGGCCATATTGAATGAGGTTATTTATCTTTAATACTTGGCCGCCATCTATATGTTGTGGGATCTGGATAAACCAAGATTAGCCTCCATCCACCATTTTCTATTCAATATATGCATAATTGAGTGCCTAAGAATAGAGTAACTTAAAAAACAAATTGTGTGTTAAACTATAGAAATAAAGTTAAATAGATGTATGTTATAAAAATGAAAATTCTAGTCTACTAGATGTACCTATACTTGTAGATAGAGCATAGAATTTGTTGGGTGATCAACTTATAAGTCATGTTGGTAAACAATTCTGCAACTAGGATAACTATATCTCGTGCACTAGTGTGGAAGAATTTACACAATTGCAATAATTCAAAATTTAATGGGTTTCTAACCTCACACCGATGTGTTGAGGTAACCAATAAGTCAACACCATAGTGGTGAGTGACTAGGTGTGATTGAAGGTTTGGGAGGGCCTCAAATCCAACTAAAGGAAGAAAAATTTGAATTCTTCCCTAGTGTAGTCACCATTTTATTATGGGTTATTTGGCACACAGATGTACCAAATATACTCTGCCAACAAGTTGGCATTGTTGGTGCAGACAAAAAATGAAAAAAAATAAAGGTGTGTGATCAAAGTTGAGTTTATTACTTTCTTTAATATGTGAAATGAAATAAATATTAGAGAAACAAATGAAGAAAACCTTTGATTTTCCTTGTTGAGCAAAGGTTAAAATGTCAATGGATTAGCATTCAATCCAATAAAACTTGATATGAAAACACCATTTGAATGCACATTTTAATGTGGGGAAAGAGAAAATGATACTTTATATTAGTGAAAACTAAAAAAAAGAAGAGCATCAATAAGAATGATGTGACCTAGAAGAAGTTGTGTCGGTGGCCTTTGAGCCCTCTCATGGAAAGGGTCATATTCTTTTTTAGGATTTCTCACTAAACTTCATGGTAACTGGAAGAAACTCACTCCTTGGTGAAGGGTAACATCAACAATAACAATCCTTGTGATATGCAATTAATTGATTAAATAAAATGGCTCAATCTCATAAGGTAGTTGTGTAGCATAACCTTACATTCATTGGACTCCCCATGTGAAATCCTCGTATTTATAGTTTTCATTGGAGATTTCCATGAATGGGAAGTGAACATATTTCCCACATTAGGCCATGAAATTTCCTTCATAAATATAGTACTTCATCACAACTAGTGGAAAAGGCATATCTTTTGACCTTTTCCCAAGTTTAACTATGCATGGAAATAATTAGGTTGCATGCTTTAATGTGTTGATGTCATACAAGAAGATTGTGTGAGTATCGAAGGATTACCTATGCACCTTGTTATAAGTTTCATCAGTTGCATGATTTAACTTTTATTCTCCATAGATAAACAAGGTATTTCTCATGTTGTAGTGTTTCATTTTATTTGTTGTGATGGTAAATGGTAATAATTGATGTTTTCAACAAAAATTATTCCATCTACATAAGCGGTTGAAAATTATGTGATAACAAATGCCACCTAATGTGTGAGCTTAGGAGAAAAAATGCGGAACTAAAATTTGTCATAGTTTCTTTTCTGGAACTAAAGAAGAGAAATCCTGGTGGAGGAGAACCTTGGAGAAAAAGAGAAGGCCACCTACAAGACAACAATGGTGAGGTAAACATGTTCTATAATAGTTTCAATGAGTCGAGTATACACATCCTCATATAATAATTAAGTCATTTACATAATGAGCATGGTAAACATAAGGTGCATGTTATGATGAGTTATAATACATATATAAATGAATGGTGTTTTTATCTAAAATATGCAATGAATTTTTGCAACCATGTTGAGGGAATAAAACTACTATAAAGGAGCTTACTAAAAGAGGGCTCAAAACATGTTGATAAGTCACTATGGTAAGGCAATACTAATGTCTCAAAAAAACAATTAAATAAGGTTGTACATGTTCATTGATCCTCAGTTGGATCTAGAATGCAATCATCACAACAAATGAATTCTCCATATTGCAATAATGAGCAATGATCAAGCATGGGAAGAACCATCTAGTCAAAATTTGATAATATAAAT
Source organism: Picea engelmannii (assembly GCA_009831015.1). NCBI lineage: Eukaryota > Viridiplantae > Streptophyta > Pinopsida > Pinales > Pinaceae > Picea > Picea engelmannii. Next base: position 359,835 of record ML776862.1, on the reverse strand, counting down.
ATTTGCAAGATGGGAGGAGGCCCACCAATGATGATGATGGGCACCATGGTACTAGGTATGAACCAACAAAGTGTGAATGAATGTGTTGATTTCAAACACCAAAAGTATCCATGAATTGAATAATTAATGATTAAAATACTTACCACATACAAGGAACATTGTAAATGATGGACACGGTGTCTAAGGTACTTAGGTATTTAAAATCAAACTTAGCAAAATGTGATGGTGTTGATAGCAATAAATATGTTGAAGAAATGGAAAAAATCATTCCCTATAAAGAACATAGATTGATGTAAGAACTAGAATAAATATGATGAGTATTGGCACAAGACCTTCCTTAAACAAATAAGAATATGAAGACTTGCAATGGAAGCAAGAATAACTTGTAGGTTGGATAACTCGGTCAAATATCAATTTAAATATTGTGAGGTGATAAATACTAAATGTGTACTAGGAACCACAAAGGTGACACCATATTGTGAGGATGAGTGTAACTCATTGACTAGGTGGTATAACTCGATAGATAGGATAAGTATTAAAGAAAAGGGAAAGACAAGGAAGTCTAATTAAATGGTGATAGATAAGACTCAAGACCCAATGGAACCTACAATAGTCTAGGATAAGGTGACATAATATGAATTATCTAGACAAGGGTGATTCTAACAATTTCCCAACCTAGAAGTATTGCTAGATCCAATAATATAAAATTGATTCTCTTTCCCCCCATTTTGGTTTTTTGATGTTTTTTGGGTCTTTTCCGAATTTTAAGTTTTGTTTTTCTTTCTTTTGGGTTTTGTATTCTATAAATAATAAAAGAATAAGTTTTTTTATTGATGTTGCAATGAGACAAGAAATGGACGTGTCCAAACAATTTCAAAACATGGGCAATGAAAACGATAACAATTGGGTAGTGACAAATAATGTGTTCAAGTTATTTCTTCTTGGAAACAATGATTGATGGTGATTGATTGCAAATGGTGATAGATAAGACTCAAGACCCAATGGCACCTACAATAGTGTAAGATAAGGTGACATAGTATGAATTATCTGTACAAGGGTGGTTCTAACAATTTCCCAACCTATAACTGTTGTTAGATCCAATAATATAAAAATTGATTCTCTTTCCCCCCTTTTTGGCTTTTTGATGTTTTTTTGGGTCTTTTCGAAATTTTAAGTTTTTTCTTTCTTTCTTTTGGGTTTTGTATTCTATAAATAATAAAAGAATAGGTTTTTTTGTTTGTGTTGCAATGAGGAGACAAGAAATGGGCATGTCCAAACAGTTTCAAAACATGGGCAAGGAAAATGATAACAATTGGGTAGTGACAAAGAATGTGTTCAAGGTATGTCTTTTTGGAAACAACGATTGATGGTGATTGATTGTGAATGGAGCTACAAAATGGGAATGTAGTGAAACATTAGTTCATCATCATAAGTTCAAAGTAAGAAAATACACCAAAATATAATTACTCGAGAGTCCATGAGATAAAATCCAACAAAGAAGAGCAAGGCATGAGGCTCATTTATGCAAGCATAGACTACAAGGATTCCCAATATTAAAGAGGCATTCACTCCAACATGGGAAGTGTGATAAACTAGGGTAACCCATTTAAGGAAGGGAAATATCATACAATGAGGATTAAAAGGTAGCTTACAATAGTACATTCACTCACTGAGATAGATGGAACCTTTGCAAAATTTAAAAGGTCATAATAGGTAAAAATGAAACATATCAAAGGGAGATGCTTAGCATATATGTGAGTGAGGAATATTCCAAACAAAAGTGATGATGGTCATGAGAATAATCCAAAGGTACAATAAATTCCAATTCAAGATATTGCATCCAAGAAACAACAACTAAAGATTCTACGGATATCTTTATGAGTGATGAAATTTGTGGATGTGTGTATAAACTTAAGATAAATGACAACATGTCATGGGAAAGGGAGGTAGATGAATGAATATTTATCAAAGGGATCACTCCCTAAAAAGGAGGCCAGGGAATAAGGGGTTCCCAAAGGAGGCACTCCCACTAAGGAGGTATGTGAATAATGAGTTCCCAAAAGACGCCCTCTTGCCAAGGAGGTTAAGGAATGATGAATCTCCAAAAAAGGAACTCTCACTAAGGAGGATAGGAAACAATGATTTTACAAAGAATTCACTTCGACTAAGGAGGCCAAGTAATGGTGAGTTTCAAAAGGAGGCATTCTTGTTAAGGAGGTCGGGGAACTATGAGTTTCTAAAGGAGACCATCTCTTTAAGGAGGCCAAGGAATGATGAGTTCCAAAGGAGGCACTCCCTCTAAGGAGGACATGGGACAATGAGCTCCCAAATTAGGGGTAACCAGAGAGACCAAATCTGATGGTACCTCATCATGCTAAGTGATGATTTTATGTCAATGGTTCAATTGAATTAGGAAATTGTGCTTTGTTTCATATGATGTCAAGGAATGAAGGATACAAGTGGGTTTAATGATGGTTCACATAAATAACACAAGTTGAATTTTTTGTTTATCTTAGGCGAGGTCTTATATGAACTTAGCAAAGAAACAAAATTACCCCCAGCATTAGTGGTTATAGGACAAGAGGAGAATTACTACCAAGTACCAATGATAATGAACCGAAGGTATGAAAAGATCTAGTTTAATGTCGAGAATCTACAAAAGAGGACATGGAAAAGTGTATCATATGATTTAGCAACATCTTATGTGGGGGTGAATCGCAAGCCTTGGATGGGGAATTGTGGTCCAAAGTATCTTTGTTAAGTACAAGAGGTGATGTGGGGTGAGATCAATCAAATGTGTTTCCAAGGGAGAGGGAGTCATAGGGAATTCCAATAGATATTTAGTCCCATCAAGAAACACACTAGGAGAACCTAAATGGAGGTTATCTCTAGGACTAGAAAAAGAATATATAGCCTTGAATAATTCTTCATTGTTAAGGAAGAATGTGGTTGAGGACTCCTATGGAATTACAAAATGTGGGGAGATATTAGTGCGGATGCCCCTAAGGGTGAATGAACCCACCCATCCTCCACACTAAACCGGCGAGGAAGTGATTCCAAATCCATAATATTATGCATGATATATATTGTGCAAACCATGAACATAGCCCCATAGTTGATTGCCTCGGTGTGATCAACAGTAGGTGAGATTGTGCTAGGTGTTGTACATAGTGGGATATCACATTATGCAAGTTGAGTAATGGTGATGATGCACCCTTGTGCGGTAACTACATGACCCAAAAAAGAAAAGACACCACATGATGCATGACATGTTTGTAATCACACCCAAGGAGGATATTGTAATCAAGTTGGATAGACATCATTGTGACATTAATGAACACATTCTTACTGCCTAACTCAATTGGGATATTAGGAGTAATCCTTATTAGGTTAAAAATTATATCATCAAAGACTCATTAATCATTCCTTGGTGGAGTGAGGGTGAGAGAGCCAAGGTACTGACAAGTAAAGAAGGACATGGTACAAGAGGATGCTCATTTGTCCATTGAACACCAATGAATATAGAAGGGATTAATAGTGGCCCACACATTGATGTGTATTTTTAATGGGGTATCCTATGGAAGATGGACCTTGATATTCTTATACTAATAAAAATGATATTCGGGAAAATGGGAAGGGGTCTATTCCCATTTTCCTTACAAGGAGGAGGTCTAGTGACTGACATGTCACTAGTAGCATAAGGGTGCCCCCTGATCTTAATGAGTCTATCCTAGTGGTGATGTAGAGCTATTGGGAGGAGAAATAATTTGAAACAATGGGTATATGCTAAGGGAGGAGTTTTTGAGAGGTATAAAAGTGATCATCACTAATTTTTATTGTGATGAGTGCACTCTGAAATATGTGCTTGGACTAGCTCAAGAATTTTAGGACACTAATGATTAGGGTGACCATAGAGCTTGCAAATGGTGAAAATGTGAGAAATCCAAGTATGAGTGTCACATTTATATTTGGTTCGACCTTGGTTCTAGTGGTGGTTTTGGGTCTTTCTAACACTACTATCATTTCCCCCATGCCCTTGGTTTATGTATTCTGTGTTGTTTTTCTTACTCCACTTGATTGGTGTTAGATGACCAATTTTTTTCTAGTGGAGGGGGGGATTTTGGCTAAATTGAGAAGAAGATAGTAATGCTAAGTTATTATGTGGGAAAGGTAAATAGTACTCAAGTGGTGAAAAATGAGGTTTTTCTAACAAATTCGACAATGGTGAAATAACCAACACACTCCTAGGACACTATCAAGTCTCAAACAATAGTAATACAACTCGCTTATGTGAAGAATTTGATAGACCTAAGAATTTGATCCAATTAGAAACACAATATAGTTTGTCGATGCACTTCATATATGCCCACTTCACCATGGAAAGTGTTGGTGCAATTATTTGCATAATATATTACCAAACATAAATTATCAACCGGGATTCGTAATCAGTAGATTTGATGCACTATATGTGCTGATAACAACTACGTTCCTATGTCTATTTAGTAACAAGAAAACCATGTGCTGATAACTCGCTTAAACAAGAAAACCATTTAGAAACCAACGCACTTTTAAAAATAGCAATCTTCACACAATTCAAAAGCTGGAAAGCAAAACTCATCAAGAAACAAAAACTCTTGCTCAGGTGATGGACCAGTTCATTGATGGCTCATGAAAGGAAAATATGAACTTTGATTCTAACTCCTGGAGCAACTAAACTAACAAGTGGGATGCTCCATTAAAGCTCATGTATGGTGAAATATGGAGATCCAACTGTTTTTGCATTATCACACTTCGCAACAAATTCGAATAGTGAAATCAAACAAAATAACATGAAATCAAAATAACAGGTACATGAAATGAAAATATACACTAACAATTTACAATAAGCTTACCAAGTTGGATCAGTGGCCCTTGTCGATGCCAACATGGAAGCTTTTAGATCACTAGATGCTAACTTCTACGAGAGACAAAATCACTGAATTCAAACTTCCATTAATCTTCAACAAGTAGGTTTACAGAAAGAGTCTTTTCATGAATCCAATCTACATCATAACAATTCTCTCTCAAGAACCAATCTTACATCATAATAATTCTCCCCCCCTCATGAAGAGAGGGCACTCTCTTTTATACATGAGAGCTTTGAAAAGAAGATAATCATCTCATAATTACAGATCCACTTTTCTCTCAACCAATTTCCCATTATTACAAAATATTATCCCTTCAAATCCTCACACATGTCTCTCATATATCTTGGATAAGATATGGAAACCAAATCTCCATGATCTTCTCCTTGGAATAGGCTTGAATTATCCCCTCCAATCTTGAAATGGTGGAGGATGTATTCGAGAAGTCTTTTTGAATTAATCCTTCACATATTCCTACACATTATAAAGCTCACACATTTTTGAGATATATATGAAAACATGTCAATTTTCTAATATTTAATCACAAATTTCCTTTTAATACTAAAATAAATGATTTGGAAAATAATAAGGTTAAACCCATATTTAATTATGAAAATGGTATCATG
>ML776862.1:277926-331161 GCA_009831015.1 Picea engelmannii | reverse complement strand
ATATATATATATATATATATATATATATATATATATATATATATATATATATACCTCTTGGCTGAATTCATAATTTGGATGCAGTCTAGGCCAATTTTAACCCTAAAATGCAATGCTAACGAGAACCAAATAAAGGATTTAAATAAGAATGTAAAATTAGACATAACTTTAGATGTTACATTGGGCATTATTTATTATAAATAGTGGATTGAAATAAGATTGTAAAATTGGGATTACGTTGGTTGGTTATTAGGGGACATTATTATAGATGTTAATGTGCATGTTAATTTGGATGTAGGATGTTATGTAATATTACAATTATTTATCATTATTAATGTGGATGTAAATGTGATTAAATATATTAAATTGAATGTAATATTGATTGTTATAAATAATTTTAATAATATTTTTTGTTATATTTAAAATAATGTTTAAATTGTGTTTTTTTCGAGAAAAAATATTAAAAAAAAATATGTTATTGAATATTTTCGAGGTATATATATATATATATAATTTTATTTTTTAATTATGGGAATTATTAATTCGTAGGATTGATCTGGGTTAGGTCCGAGATCATTTTTATTAGCTACTACTTTAACTCAAGGATATATCCAACAATCCGAAGTTAGACATACCAAATGATTGTGGCTTAGCAAGGGTCAAGGCATTCTGAAGTCCACCGGAGTGGACCTCTATCCCAAGGGTCGTCTACCCTTTTAGCCTTCTCACAACAAGTCAACATATCCACTTTGAGGGAATTGAACCCGAATAGAGAGGATAACAAAAATGCTATCCAACCACCTGAGCTATAAACCCATAACATTTTTTGAATTTATTATAACACACTTTGTCAAAATTACTCCAGACTTATATTTGACCCAATCACTTATTTAGATCTTTAAAGGAATTGAATGTTAATGAGTGACATGATATATCACCATCTTAATCGATTAATCACAACCTATTCAACATCTTTCAACATACATAATTGCAATCTATGTTAATATATAAAACATAATATAACAACATTTAAATACCAAAGGGCATTCACTGCTAGCACTTACATTCATGACAACAAATGCCTAAATATCTTATTGTTATAAACATATATACATATAACATTCATGACAACAAATATCTGTGTTTTTTTGTCATATAGGTGTATAGCCCCTTGTGTGTGTGATGGATTGTATTTGACCTCTTGGAGTTGATTTCCCTTTGTCAACAAATGGACCAAATTCATATATACATATAGCTATACACATATACCATTTTATATACATATAGCTATATTGATCATATATGTTTTTTTTTCATTTGATATATATCTTAAATTTATAGAAAGTAAGAATATATGCATGATGGGTGGGAATAAAAATTGTTGGGTGGAGTTGCCAATATGGCTTGACATGCAAGGAGGGTAAAAGTGGTTCATACCATAGATGATGGGAGGTGGTATTATCTTACAATCGTCACATGGAATAATGTTGACTTTCTACATGGATTATAACTGTATGAGTTTATTGATGTTATTTCACATGACACTCCTTGTCATTTACCACTTACCAACATCTATCGTATACTTGCTATTAACCTCCTTGCATGTTGAGCTAAGATGGTAGCTCCACCCAATGATATATATCTTTTTGTATTTATTAGACATAAGGAGGGATCATAAACCTCAAGGTGCACTTAATAGATTCATAATTAAACATTGCGGCGTGCTTAATATATCTAGAGTCAATATTGACACAAGCTAGTTTTTTATTTAATTGGGCCAATGTGTCTGCGTGTGTATTTTCCAAGTAAAACCTCATAGGATCCCCCCCTCTTCCCTTGAATATCTAGATGGAAGGCAACTTAACCACCAAATACAATAATAATTTATAACTTAATGGGCTCAACGACACTTAAACCATAGATGTTGCGACGAACTCTGCTTTGAAATAGTCAACTTGAACTGATTGAGCTAACTCACTGGGCTTTAAAATTGAAGGACATGAAGATGAGCTTTGATCCACTTAGGTGTGCATGGGTTAAAATACTATTTACTATAATCACTTTGAGTGCAACCACATATTCGACCACTAACTCAATGTGACTCCATAGCTCTAGGAAAAACCCTTCTGGGAATTGAACCTTGCCCAATGGTGAAAATCTCCCCGCTCTTCACTTCACCATTGGATCTAACCCCTTTGGGCTCAAATATATGATTTTAGTTGGAAGGGAAGAGAAATAGATTTTATATTCATAGAAACTAATTGTCATTGGTTCTAACCCCTTTGGGCTTATATATATGATTTTTTTTTGGAAGGGAAGGGAAAGAGATTTTATAGTCATAGAAACTAATTCCAAGATGGTATAAGATATGCATATCTAATTGTTATTGTTCCCATTATTTTTCATACACAAATCACATAAAGGACGGAGTGGCAGTTTGAGCAAACAAGTATAATCACCCCACAACCAATCAACCATTGTGTTAGCAAGGGTTACCACCTCTTTAGATGCCCCTATTGGCATAAGGATCATGGTATATTAGGGTTGATATGCTATGCATAACAAATATCACAACCAATGTGGGATAGGAGGGAAAGAGATTTTATAGTTATAACAACTATTCCAAAATGCCACAAGATAGGCATATCAAGAGATTTTAATAGTAACACACACATTCAAGCAAGCAAACAAACACACAAACATAATCACCTTACAACAAATCAACTATTCTTTTGATAAATAATTATTGTATCTAATACAACAAGAATACACCTTCCCAATACTATTTATGTATCTATTATGTTAAAATTGACTAAAATTTGCATCTAACCCCAACTACTTTAGCAATCACAAGTATTGCCAAAAAAACAACCACAAACTTTGGGAAAAAAAAGTAAATGGAAAAATTTGAATCGTGAATGCCCTTATGAACACAAGTATCATAACATATGCCCTTATTATACCTGCCGATAGGCATGGTATATAGTGTTGAGTTAGGTTTGACTTTCTATTAGTTCATGGTTGACCATAAAATATACACCCATTTATCTAAAGTTTAAAAAAATAATGATTAATTTTAAATTTTAAATCTCATTTATTTGATATCTTATTGTCCAAAAACTTTGAAGTCTTATTGTTGCCTTCACTTCCCCCAATGTATATGTAATAAATATTTATGCCATCTAGTCATTTCATGCCTACTCCTTCTGTATGTTACCCAACTAGCTCTTGAGGCCCCGGGTTCTACATGGAGTTCATTAAAAGGTTCAAGGAGGGTGAAACCTGCGCTGCTCTTAACCTTTTTCTACAGTCTCCTCACATCAAAATCACTAGCAACGTCAGGCCAGTCACAACCACGGTTCTGTTAATGTGCAGGTTTCTTAAATTAATTACAGAGACTTGTAAAATTTGTTGCGACTTGTAAAATTAATTACAACGACTTGTAAAATTTGGAGCGACTTGTAAAATTGCAGAGAACAATGAAGTTTGCAGAGAACAGTGAAGATTGCAATGACTTGTAAAATTTAAGAGTGTCTGGTACTGTTGAAAATGGATCTGAAGGCGAGGCGTTTTATGAAGAAGATGATTATGAGACTGAGTGCTACTGCTGAGACCGAGTGCGACTGCTGAGACTGTGGGTCCAGGAGATACTGAGTGTTGAGACTACGAGTACGACTGCTGAGACTGTGGGTCTAGGAGACTATGAGCGGAGGCTACAAGTGCGACTGCTGGGACTGTGGGTCCAAGAGACTATGAGTGGAGGTTGCGAGTGCACCCGCGGAGGTGTGTGAGTTGAAGGAGGTGAAGGGCCCCAAAATTTGGTGCACAGTGACCAAGAGGTTGTATAAATAAACTCTATTGCGGAAGGTTTTGTCTAACTCAGTTAAGTCTCAACAACAACAAACATAACACATTACAACCAAACTGTTTGACAAAAAGCCTAAACCAATCAGCAGGCTAGCAAGGGAATTTTAGTGAATTGTTTGACAAAAACACTAAAAGAGGACAGGGACAGTGGGCTAACAAAGGACAAGGATAGTGGGTCAACAGAGGTCAGGGACAGTGGGCAGAGCATCAAGTTTTCAATGGTCAGACCAACAAATATTGAAGGGTTAAGCATAAAACAGAGGGTCAGTTTTGGGCAGAGACTTTGATTTCCCTTAATATCATCATGACAATGGGACAAGAAAATTTAGAACCCATGGAAACAAATGATATAGGGCAAGTGAAAATTGCCTCATCAGCCAAAAATGGGAAGTGGGTTTGGGTTAATGCTAAACAATATCGGGGCATTTTAAAACGGAGACTAACTCGTCTAAAATGGGAGCAAACAAGGAAAAAAAGGTCTCAAAGGGAAATTACTTGGGTCCTTCGCAAGAAACAACATTCAAACAAGTCCTTTTTGCAAGCATGTGGCAATGAGCCCAAAGGAAAAGAAAAAGTCATTGATGATTATGCCTTATATAGTCCCACATCCACACCTCTCACTTGGTCATCTGAACTTTATGTGAAAGAACTGTTAAAGGTAAAAGAGAAGTTGGAAGTAGTAGAAGCTAAAAAGCTGGAAAGAGATTGTACAATCCATATAATAATAGCTGAAAACCGAGCTTTAGCAGAAAGTAACAAAGTTCTGAAGGAGCAAGTGTCATTGCTACAGGAAGCTCTCTGAATAGGGAAAATAGAATGGCAACGCATGAAAGCGGAAGTGCAAAACATGAAGAAATTTGCAGTGGAGAATACAGAGGTGATGAATGTGAAACCATTTCAGGACAAGGGGAAAGTAGTTGCCCAAATAGACAACAATGAAGAGACATCAAGAGAAGAGAGGAAAGGAGATTCCACAAAACTCTCCAAAACCTGGGTTCAGGTTATTAGCAATTCTGCTAAGAGGGAAGGAGAAACAAACATTCAGGTTGACAACATGCAAGATAGAGAGAGCAAGGAAAGACATGATAGAGCAACAAGCATAATTATTAAGGGGGTGAAAGATTATGAGAAAAATGAATGTACTCTTGACCTTGCAAGAGACTTCTTGAAAGACAAGCTCCAATGGAAAGGACAAATGTGTCAAGCATGGAGAGTAGGTAAGCCTAACGATGAGAGAGCCAAGCCCATAAAAGTCATCATGCCCAACTTGCGTGATAAAGATATCATTCTAAGCAGGAAATAGTTCTTGAGGGGTTCTCGGTTTTTTCTAGAAGAGGACTTAACTGTAAGACAACAAGAGGAAAGGAGGGACGAAATGAAAAAAGTTAGGGCAACAAGAGATGAGGGAAAAAGAGCATGGATTTATAAAGGTAAAGCTGTGATAGCGCAATTTGGACCTCCTTCCAAAACAAGGTAGCAAAACAATAACAAAGAAGAGGCAACAAAACCTTCAGCAAGAAATGAGGAAGCAAGGTTAGTATGGGCAAGCAGGGACAAAGACTCAACTGTGAGTCTTGCAGGTCAAAACAAATAGCAACCAAGTTGTACCCAGGTTTCCTTAAGATTAGTTTGTTGGAACTGCAGGGGTTACCCATGGAGACGAGGACTTGGGTTAGGGCCTATTGCGGAAGATAGAGACATAATTTGCCTCATAGAAACACATGAGCATGAAGGGTCAAGACACCTTTGTTTGAAGGGTATTGGAATATAGAAGTGTGGAACAAGGCAACAGGGAATGACAAAGGGCATGGGGGTATCATGGTATTAGTAAGAGAAAAAGAAGGTCGTTTCATTCAGCTAGAAAAAGAAGACCCAAATAAGCAATTTGTCTGGCTTAAAATATCAGAAAATGGAAATCACATCAGAATTGCAACATGCTCTTTTGCGCCGCAAGTTTCAAAAATCTACAAAAGTAGAGGGCTCGACCACAAAGATCCCTTCGCAGCCCTAAAAACAGATATTGCAATATATTCTCAGCTAGGTGAAGTCCTTATAGTGGGGGATTTCAATGCTAGAACTGCAGGTGAACAAGCTAGCATTCTTTATTGCAAAGAAGACGGTGACCCTATCTAGCTTGCAGAAGAGAGTAATCATTAGTGGGAACGAATTTCAGAGGATAAAGGTTGCAATCTATTTGGAGAACAATTGCTTACGCTATGTGGGGCTTTCGATTTAGTCATTTGTAATGGTTTGACTAGATGGGAAAAGTCTGGTAATTTCACTTGCAATACTTACAATGGAGCAAGTGTAGTGGATTATGCAATTTGCTCGCATAGTTTGTGTGGGAAAATGGAGGAAGTGCTGATTGGAGATCAAATTTGGGACTTAAAATCAGATCACAAGCCAATTTATTTAAGTTTCTCTTGGACCGGAGAGAAGCAATTAGGGTCAAAAACTTAGTGTGTTCAACAAAATCCCCCAAACGACAAAATTCTTTTGACTCCAGAGAATTGTAATACCTTAAAAAAAATGTTAGAGAGGCTCCTCGAGAAGGAGGAAATCTCATTTCATGGCCTTCATAGTCACGGATCAACACATTTAATTCAAAGCGCACTTGTTGAGTGCAAAAGAGCAAAAATTAAGAAGTCTGAAATAAATTGTTTTCCAGTTAATGCTTGGTTTGACGAGGAATGCAAAAAGGCAAGGAGAAGGTGGAAGGAATCAGACAAGGATAACATAAAGCTCAAAGCTTACAAGCATATAGTAAGAAAGAAAAAGGTTGATTTCATGGTTTCGAGGAGAGAAGAACTAATATTCCTTGGGAAAAATAACCCCAAACTATTCTAGAAGGAGTTCCAACCGAAAAAGGTGCAAATTGAAAACAACATTACAACTTCTGAATGGTTCGACTATGCAAGACAACTTTATGAGCAGGGTCCCAAGGTCGACCCTCCTCCCTTGGTCAACACAAACACAAAACTCTTCACGGTGCAAGAGGTAGAGATGGGTATCAAGAAGTTGGGAGCTGGAAAAGCAAAAGACTTGGATGAACTCCAAGCAGAGTATCTAAAGTGGGGCTTAAAAATTCTTCCACCTCACATCACAAAAATTTTCAACAACATCATACAGCAGGGGTTCCCCACAGATTGGACAACTAGTACGACAATACCTCTTTTCAAGAGTGGTGACGTCAATAATCCCTCCAATTATAGAACCATAATGATAAACCCCTTGTTTGCAAAGTTATTTGGAAGCATGTTAGAAAAGAAAATCAGCAAGTGGGCAGAAGAAAGAGATAAATGTGCTAAAGGGCAAGCAGGTTTTAGACCCAAACATTCCACAATTGATCATTGCATAACTTTAAGGCACATCATTGAAAAAGTTTGGGAAAAAAAGGAAGAAGTTTAATTGTTGCTTTGTTGATTTTAGAAAAGCCTTTGACACGGTTCCCAGGGATAAGCTTTGGGGCAGAATGGAGGAACTCGGGGTTCCCAGGCATTCGAGAGCAGCTGTGCATAGGCTGTATGAAGAGGTAAAAGTTAAAATTAGAACTTCACCAGGCATTTCTGAAAGTTTTAGAAGCGATATCGAGGTCAAGCAAGGTTGCCCATTGTCTCCTACCCTTTTTGGGTTATATATTGACAAGCTTGAAGAGTGGCTAAATTCGCAAGGGGGTGACGATATCCATTTGGGCAAGTTCGTTATAAGGCTTCTTTTTTACACAGATGACCTTATATTGATTGCTAAATCGGCTCGTGGTTTGCAAGAGCACTTATGTTCCCTTGAGCATTTTTGTGGAAGGGTGGGGATGGAAGTCAATATTAGTAAAACGGAAGTAGTGGGTTTCTCTAACAAAAGAAAGCATAACCAACATAAGTTCTACTTTGAAGGCAACATTATAGAAGAAGTTGCAGACTACAAATACCTCGGAATTGACTTCAACAAAAATTTAAGTTGGGATGGTTGTAGAAAGAAAATAACTTTAGGGGGTTGGAAAGCATTTTATGCTTTTCAAAACAGGTGTAGAGAGGCAGAACCGTGGGACTGGAAAACCACTCTAACTCTTTTTGGGCTTCTAGTGATTCTGATAATTCTCTACGGTTGTGAACTATGAGCTAGCAACACAACCGAGATACAGTGGAAACAAATTGAGAAAATTCAGAAGCGTTTGATTACAAACAAATTCAAAATTAAAAGTGCAGTTCCTTATGCTATCCCGTTAAGTGAAACAGGGGYTGCTCCTATTGAAGCAATTGCTATGGTGCGAGTCATAAGGTATTTGAAAAAAATTGAGCAAATGGAAGAGGGTAGATGGCCTAAGGTTGTGTTTAGTGACAGATTGTGCAAAATAAAGAAGACTTGGATGCGGCAAAATAACAAATGGTTTAGTAAATGGGGCATTTGCTTGAGCATGTGTCCTACAAACAGTAAGGAGATAATTTTTTTTGTTATGGATAAGTTCCACAAACATACTTGGGAGAAAGAGCTAGGGAGAAAGAAGAAGCTCTACATTGAAGAATTTAACCCCACCCATAACCATCAACAAAAGACGTACATAGGGGCCAATATTTCTTGGAGATCTAAAATTCTTATTGCTCAATTAAGGACTAATTATCATCAACTCCGTTGTGAAACAAGGCGTTGGAAAAGGCCAAAAGAAAGGTGGGAGGAAAGAGTATGTATTTTGTGCTCTTCCGGAAAAGTGGAAACAAAAAAACATTTCATTTTGGAATGTGAGGCCTTAAAAGACAACAGGGAAAATTATGCAGGTATTATGACAACTAGTTCTTGGGATAATCTATTCAGCGAAGAGTTTGTCGAGAAGCTGGGAGCGGTTATTGTAAAACTTCACAGGAAAATGGCCAAATACAAAAGCTAGATGGAAAAGCAATCTGTCCCATGAACGTTAAAAATACTTTCTTTCTTTATCTCCTTATCTCCTTAAACAATACTTTCATTATTATATTCAACATGTATATACTACCTAGTAACCTTACACAAGTATCATAACATATTTGACTTTGTTACAATTAACCAAAAATCCGTCCTCACATCCAAAATCACATACTAACAAAGACATCCACAACCACGCTATAGCACATCCAAAATCACCTCTATTCTCCCGTGCAAACATTGAAAAAACACATTACTCGATTATAGTGAAGTTAACCCCCAAGGTTCCACCATTCATGAGAAAGCCTTGGGCTCCGTAAGCCCAATCACTTGTGGCAGCGAAAGAAATGAAATAATTACATCACGTATTTATCACCGGACCCGGAAACTGACCAAGTAATGGGTTTAATTGTTGATTTGGTTTTGCGTTGAGGTGGATCCAAAAGCGGCGTGCGTGTGAGGGTATCATCAATCGTTCCTCAACACCTGCACTTGAAAATCAGTTTCGACGCTCTCGGAAACTTCCGTTCGCATGCCAAACCCTGGTAAGTCCCTCATTTTTCATGCTCTGTATTGCAAATAATATGCAACATTAAATTGAATGCGTCTCTTTCTCCCAACTTGAAAGATCCATTGCATTCAAGCATATGACAATGTTAGGAGGAGGTTCATAATGTCCATTGTTGCAAAAATAAAAATCCAAATGAAGTTTGTTTAAATGGTTGCCTGGATGAAGACCGCGTCAGAAATGCCCAAGAAACCCTTTACAGTGATTTATGCATACCGAGGTGGTAAAAATATAGGTTAAAATGTTTATGAATTGTGATTCGGCTGATCCAGTTTTCTCCAATTCTTTATGTTTTCCGTCCACTTCACAGTGGTTATTGGGTTAGTTCGAATTGTCACTTTAAAGAGGACTAAATTCTGATTAAATTCCTTTTTCAATTTTGATTTTAAGAGAAAGAAGTCCTACAGATTATGTAGATCTCAAACTACTGTAAAAAGCAAACATAAACATAAGTAGATCTAGAGGGAATTTAAAAAATCCGCACAGGGGCATCTTGACCACAAGACTGAATTGAAATAATTTTGAAACCGTCTAAGAGTTGTTTCACACAGAAAAGTGATAAACACTTCTGTCTATCAAGGTTGAAATGGAATAACTTTGACTAAAATGCTCAGTTTTGGGCAGTTTTTTCAAGTATCTTTTGATCTACTTCGAGGACTTCTAGTTTACTTCTTTAGATCTCAATTTAGGGCTATTTCTCACTATCTGACATGTTAGAATCTGGGTTGCCAGAAATATGACCAGCAGACTCATCTCATTTTTGTTCCATTCTCTTGCCCTTCTAGACATTACGTTAGTACATTACTAATCAATTTTAAATGCATAATATACTCTGTGAGTGGGGTTCACGTTTCTTATTCCCCTAAAACTCTCCAGCCCCGTTTCTTGTCCTGTTGCTGTTTCCCATTTTTTGTTTCTGATAAACATAACATTAGAATAGTCAAGATAAATTAGACTTTGCAGAATATTTTGAAATAAAGTAGAAGAATATTTTTTAAAGTAGATTGCAAGGTACTTCAAGAAGCAGCTAAAGTCCGAGTCTGCATGTTTTTGTCAACTTTTAATTGACTAACAGAATTCTAACTCTAACTCACAGCAGCAAACTGAAAATCTGAAAACTAATATGTAATGTGAAAATAATAAGGCATAGAAAGCAGCATTTTTGACAGAAGTTACTGCAGTACTTTACAGCAATAAGCATGGCCACATAAACAGCAATAGAATACTAGTAATATTTACTAGAACTGTAGCAGTAAAATTATTAATGATAGGGTAGACAACAGCTGCAAACTTACCAGCAAATTACTAGAAATAATAAGTTCAACAATAGCAACAGCAGTGGGACAGAAGGCTTTCATCAAGAGGTTTAGACGCCAACTCAAGAGGTTTGGTCGCCAACTCAGGACCAACGATCTCTAAGCAAGGTATGGTCGCCAAGCTTAGCCAATGATCTCTAAGCCAGGTATGGTCACCAAGCGTAATCTTGAAACAAATACACATGATCCCTCAAAACCCTAAGGTGCCTTAGTCTAAGGCGTGAAGGCCTATTTAAAGTTACTTTTCCACTTTATAGCATGTTGCTTTTTACGTGTGGGATAAGGAACTTAACATAGTAACTTTATAACTTAAAAGGTTATTTTATAAAGTTACTTTATTCAACAGACCTCTTAGCGTTAATGCCCCTAAAACCCATATTATTCCTTTCAATACAAAACTGGGCTGTTTATTTAATTATATATTAACTAAGTTCTGGTGTTTCTTCTTAGCTGGTACAACACAGAAATCTTTGGGTGTCATGACAGATGTTGGATATGCATTGTATTCTTTGCATGCAGAATTTTGTGCATATTGACACATTTTTGCAGGGGGTTGGGGGTAGGAGCCCCTGAGAATTTTTTTTGGTCCTAAATGGGTTTTGGGTGGTTTTCTGCTCATTTTAATCTAATATTGCTTAGTGGATTCGGGTTGAATGATGCCGCGAAATACCTATATATTTTATTGTGAAGTTTGAACTGCTTTGGTAATACAATGAGAAAGAGGTGTGGTCTTGAGTTCTTGTTTTTCCCTGTTAAGGTTTTCCAAGGTAAATCTCTTGTGTATTGCGTATGTGTGCGATTATTTTTCTTTCGATTTATCTTAAAAATCTTTGAACATTGCTTCTTTTGAATAGGTTTATTGGTCACTATTTGTACATTTGGTATCAGAGGGAGGTTAGTGGCTACACGAGACTCTTTTGTTTCTAGGGTTTAGCTCATTCTGTGAAGAGCAAATCTCGGCTTTGTGATAAATGATAAATCCTATCTTGAGTGGGAACTCTATGTTGGCGATTCTTGTGTATGAAAAAAATTGGGGAGCTTTTGAATGATAGAGACATAAAAATTTAATGGCCATCACTTTGAGTTATGGAAGCTAAATGTTGAAGAATCTAAGATCTTTTGGATAGAGATCAATGGGTTGCTGTGTTAGGAAAACAACCTGTGGGTATGGCGAAAGAACTCTGGGAGAAGATGAATAGGTGAGCAAAGAGTACGATCCAATTTTGATCATGTTGGTTGGGACCATGGATTGTTTCGCTCTTTGAGGGTTTTAATCATGTAATATGTCGATGTATTGATCTGTTTTGTGTGAGCGGCTGCCTTAAGGTGTTTGACCTGTGTGGATATACCTTGCTTATCAAACATGGTATTAGAGCCCCTATGAAGACCCACTCTTGTTGTTGATTGAGATCACCAACTTGTGTTGTTGCATGCATCAAAGGTCTTTTGGATCTTGTCGTTTTTGAGCATTTCTGGATTGAGTAAACTGCGTCACTGCCTTCAGAGCGCCTTTTTTAGTTGGAAACACTTTTTGTTTCATCTGAAAAGGTTTTTGTTTGTCCAAGATATGGCCATTTATGTTTGATCTGGAGGTATATAGTTTCATTTGATTTTTTAAAATCTCATTCATTTTGTATTAATATTTCATTTTGGTTTTTCTATTTTTATTTCTAGTTTGTTCCCTTTCTGATCTGCGATCTTCATCTTGACAAATCACAAACAGAGCGGAAAGTGTTTTTTTTTCTTTCTACATATGTTCTTTGCTCCATGCTTTCTACGATCTTTGCAAATCAGAAATACAGAGAAAAGTTTCATTCTCCGGGTAGATTAATCAAGATCTAACCCTGAGTTTATAAATATTTGTTTTTTTTTTCTTTGGAAATTTGCTTGTCTTTTATTGTGGTGGTGTTGAAGCTTTTTTGTAGGCAGAAACAAGTGTTTTTGGGGTAAGCATGCACTTCGAGGCAGAGTAGAAAAAGAAGCTCACTTGCTCATTTTTAACATTTATTATATCTTTTGTAATAACTCACTTGGTTGAAAGTTACTTTATTAAATTAGAGGTCTTGAGTTCAAGTCTTTCTTTTTATCAATTTACTTTTTGTAAAAGTGCATGTAAATTTAAGTTATAAGATAACTTTATTGTAAAGTGTATATCACTTAAATTATAAAAGTGAATTACTCATAAAGTAACTTTATTGTTATTTTTTTAAGCTACTTTTTGCATGCAACTTTAAGTTATAAAGTAACTTCATTGTAAAAGTGATTCTCACTTATTTTATAGAAGTGGGTCACTTACATTATAAAAATAACTTATTTGTAAAAGTGAGCTTATAGGACAAAGTTAAACAAGGAGGGACATTTTTTTTACTCTTTACAACTTAACAACCTCATTGTGTACCCATCACACCGTGGGTCAACCTCCACCTGCTATGTGACACCTTGGTTACTTTTTATACCTTTTTTTAAAAGGGCATAACTTTGACATATGAAGTCTGTTTTCGATTTTGTTTTTTGAAACTGCCTATTTTTTCAAGCTCTTTTTATCTGGAAAATCAATTTCTACTTTGAAGCCATCTCACATGCATATTGTAATATGTCTAGTCCTAGTGATCTCCAACTTAGTAGTTTAAACTACTTCTCATGGAAATCTTGTATGGAGGATTTACTACAAAGTAGAGGACTTTGTCGAGTTACCATGGGAACTGAAATTGCCCTTGTTCAATCATTGAAGAAATCGAAATGGAATAATAAAAATGACGAAGCATGTCCAACTTTAGTTATCTACTGTTTCGCCTTCAAGAAATTGAGTAACCAAATGTAGCTTTGCAAATGATGCAATCTGTTTTTAGTAAACATAATGAACTTTGAGTCCACCAACTCAAAAACCAATTGATTGCGTTAAATAACAATGATCTCTTTTGCATTAAAGATTATCTATCTAAGTTTAAAACACATAGACTTTTACTTGAAGAATGTAAGATAACAAAGATGGATGACCAACTTATATATGCTATTCTTGCTTAAGCTTATTCTGTTTTTGTATCTACTTTTCACTCCATTAGAGAAGGACTTATTGGTCAAAGGGATACTTATAAAATGCCCTCTTTTGAAGCCTTTTGTGATTCTTTGATTAGAGAGCAAGATAAGCTCTTGCATCTTAGAGTGATTAACACCGTAGGTACATTTAATGAAGTCTTAGTAACACAACAAAAGCAAGGCTCCAAGCATTCGAAGAAGTAACATCCTCACAACAACAAACAAGACAAAGGTCCCAAACCCTCTCAGCCAACTCCTACTCCCAACGGTGATAAAGGAACTAAATCAAAAGGAAAGAAGACTAAGAGACATTATAATTTTTGTGGGTGAGATGGTCATCTGGAGTCTACTTTCAAGAAGATGGAAGCCTTAGATCCAACAATGAAGAAGAACAACATCAAGCTTGATACTCTTTCTTCTAACACTTCTTCTCATTGACATGTACTTTCCGCTCCTGGTTTTTCCTTCAATGCAACATCTACTACTTCTTCTAATGAGTGGCTTATTGATTTTGGAGCATCTTATCATATGGCTAAGGATAAAGCCATATTTTCTGCTCTTAATGAATGTTACCAAAGTTCAAACATCAACTTTTCCATCAACTTTTATTATTCATAGTGACGACTTGAACAAACTTTGGCATGAGTGATTTGGTCATCTAAACTATCGTTCATTGTAGCAACTATGTAATCAGAATATGGTGATTGGTCTTCCTCTCGTTTCTTGTAGAGATGGTGTTTGTTCCAGTTGTGTTCTTAACAAACATCATAGGGACAATTTTGACAAACGTGCCTCTTGGCACGCTTTGGCTCCTTTGTAGTTTGTTCATAGTGATTTGTGTGGTTTGCTTCCTTCTGCTTTTGTCTTTGGGTTCAAGTACTTCTTAACTTTCATTGGTGACTTCTCTAGAGTCTAGATGCACTTGGGTTTATTTTTTAAAACTTAATAGTGAAGTTTTTGACATGTGTTTGTCCTACAAGGCTCTAGTAGAAAAATAATCCGGACATCAACTTCAGAAATTAAGAACATATAATGGAGGCGAATATGCTAATAACAGATTTACAACTTATTCTACTGCACAAGGCATTCAAATGAACATACTGTTCCATATACACCACAACAAAATGGTGTTGCCAAGAGAAAGAATAGCACATTAAAAGAAATGGCAAATTGTATGATCCAATCTAAGGGATCAAGTCTTCATTTTTTGGCAGAAGTCGTTAATTGTGCAAATTACATAGTTAATCGCATTCCCATGAAGGATTTAAAAAACATTACATTGAAAGAAGCTTGGAGTAAAATTAAACCAGATGTAAGCCACTTTTGTGTTTGGTAGTGAGACACGGGTTCACATTCTCAATGAGAAAAGGAAAGCATTATGACCCTGTGAGAAGTGCTTTTTTGTTGGATATTCTGAAGATTTAAAAGGTTATAGACTTCTTCTACCTCATTCCAATGAAATTATTATTAGGTGAGATGTCAAGTTTGTTGAAGGTCTCTTGACCTACGTGGTTAATTAAGGATTTGTGCTATCTTCGGCCTGTGATCCATCTTTGGTTTGCAAACTATCTTCTATTCCCAACTTTTCTGCTAGTGCTCCTATTTTGGTTCCTTCTTTTTTAAATGATGACAGTGAGGATGAAAATCCACCTTCGCTTGCTCACCCTCCTCTAGTTGAGTCCATCAAACACGAAACATGCACCGACACCACAACTTCATAGATGGGTCCATACAACACGAGAAGTGGTTGGTGATCTTGTTGTTGATTGTTCAGATTAGCGTTGTACATGTTCCCAGTTCTGGTGAGCATTCTCTCTCTTGGCTTGAGTTTTAGAGACTCATGATCCAAAAACTTTTGCAAAAGATTTTGGCCATCCAGATTGGGACGCAGTAATGAATGAAGAATATCGTTCCTTAATGGTAAACTATACTTGGGATGTTGTATCTATTCCCAAATGAAGAAAACTTGTCAGATGTAAATGGGTGTATAGAGCTAAATATGCATCAAGATGGAAGTGTTGAAAGACATAAGGCTTAATTAGTTGCCAAAGGGTTTTCTCAGGAAGGAATTGACTACACTGAAACCTTTGCTCTTGTTGTCAAAATGGATTCTATCTGCCTTGTTCTAGCCCTTGCAACTTCATATAAATGGGAGGTCCGTTAGATGGATGTTAAATCCGCCTTCTTTCATGGGGATTGACAAAAATAAATTTACATGAAACAACCTCCTAGCTATATTAAGAATGATTCTACCCTTGTTCGTTTCCTTAAGAAATCTCTCTATGGTATTAAGCAAGTTCCTCGGCCTTGGTATGTTAAAATGGATAGCTTTCTTCTTGACATTGGTTTTTCTAGATGTCATTCTGACCCAATGTCTATATCGAGAAAGTAGGTAACCATCTCATCATATTTGTGCTCTATGTTTATGACCTTATACTCATTGGTAGTGACCTTGAACTTTTAACCCATGTGAAGTCCAACTTTAAGAAGAAATTTGAAATGATAGACCTATGACATTTACTTTA
This sequence comes from Picea engelmannii, assembly GCA_009831015.1. Lineage (NCBI taxonomy): Eukaryota > Viridiplantae > Streptophyta > Pinopsida > Pinales > Pinaceae > Picea > Picea engelmannii. The sequence continues at coordinate 314,956 of ML776862.1, read as the reverse complement.
TTTTCTTGGCCTCCAAGTCTTGCAAACCAAGGAGGGAATTTCCCTTTCCCAATCTAAGTATACACGTGACCTTCTTCGCTGCTTTCATAGGGAAGATTGTAAACTAGCCCCATCTTCCTTTCAATTTAGGTCAAAGTTGCTCCCACCTGTACTACACCTGAAGTAGATGCCACTTTGTTTCGTTAGTTTGTTGGTATCCTTTTGTATTAGACTCATACTCGTCCTAATATTTCTTTTGTTTTTGGTCTTTTTGCTTGGTATATGCAAACACTCCATGATAGCCATTGGAAAGCAATAGAAATGATACTTTGGTATATTCGGGGTACACTTCAGTTTGAGATACATTACTGTTCAGGGGGGACTCCTTTGTTGGTTGGTTTCACTGATTCTGATTGGGTTGGCAACCCAAATGATTGAAAGTCTACTATAGGTTATGTTTTCAGTCTTGGTTCTGGACCTGTTGCTTGGGCCTGTAAGAAACAACGTGCCCTTGCTCTTTGTTCAACAAAAACAGAGTATCGAGCAACAGTCAGTGCAAGTCAAGAATCCTTGTGGCTTCGACATATTCTTTTAGAGTTTGGATTCCAACAACAACATCTGATCACACTTTGGTGTGATAATTAGAGTGCCATTTAGCTCGCCAAAGATTGGGTTCAACATCAACACAACAAACACATTGAGCTACACATGCACTTCATGAGAAACATTCCTCATGATCGCATTCTCAAAGTGCTCCATTGCCCTACAGACGATCACGTTGCAAACATTTTCAAAAAGACTCTTACAAAAGCGTAGTTTTTCAAATTTTGATCTATGTTAGGAGTTAATAAAGTTGTCATTAAGGAGGGATAGGCTCTAGTGCCTCCTTCCTTCTCCTATTGTGTCTCCTTTGCAAATCCTTCAATCCCATCCCTAGCAATTCTTAAGGGGGGATGTTAGGATATTTAGACACTTGGGAATTAGTTAAGATCAACTTGGTCTAATGTGTCTTTAGGTAAAGCGTGTTTCTTTAGTGTGCATTTGTAATTAGCTAATCCAATGGCCACAATTATGTTATAGACATAATGTGATCCGAATATTCATCTTCTCCTCGATACTAATGGCTATTGATTCGTGGCTTAACACCCGATTGGTTCAGGATCTCTATTTAAAGAGCATGGAGGGTCATTTGTTGATGATAGATTATGAGAGATTTATATGTAAAATATGTTCCTTTTGCATTAATATATTGCCTCGAGTAGTCTGCGTTGGCTGGGGTTGTGGATTGTTTCCCTCTTTGAGGGTTTTAACCGCGTAATACATTGGTGTACTGATCTTTGATTTGTTTATGTGAGCGGTTTTCTTAAGATGTTTGACCTGTGTAGATATATCCTGTATATCGAACATGAAGAAAATAAATGTATTACTGTGTTACGTTCTTTGCTAGATTCGTGGTATAATATAGCTGTGGCCATTAGTAGTAATATTGCATCTACATTGAAGTTTGAGGATGTAGTTGCATCCATGTTATGAGAAGAAATGAGGTGAAAATCCATGAAGGGTTTTACCAAGGATGCCTTATTTGTAAGAGGTTGGCCTTTAGGTAGAAGCAAAAATAAGCAAGGGGACAAACAATGGAAGTCTATAGGTAGATCTAAATCTCTAGGAAAGTTTATAAGGAAATGTGGAAAGGTTGGGCATTTCAAGAAAGATCGTAGATCATAAAATGTTAATAGAGCTAAGGCATCCGATGATGCCTCTTTAATGAAGAACTCATATTCATGTACACACGTAGATCATGATGCATTGTTGATTGACTTGGGTGCTTCCTTTCATATGACTCTACACAAGGAGTGGTTTTGCGAATATGAGGAGTATGATGGAGGTGATGTCTTCTTAGGAGATGACTCAACAACTAAGGTCATATGACACGGAAGGGTCAAGTTGATGCTTAAAGATGGAAGGGTTAAAACCCTTCTCAGAGTTTTGCATATTCTAGGTTTGGATAGAAACTTGATATTTGTAAGTAAGATCAGTGATGCAGGTGTGTAGGTGAATTTGAAAAGGATAGTTAAAAGATGGTTCTAGGAACAATGTTGTTGGCAAGAGGAGTTCGGATTAGAACAATGTACAACCTTGAGGCAAGCATTGTGAATGAATGCAATAGTTCTATTGTTCCTGAGGTGAGCAAAGAAACATGAAGAACCCTTATGTTTCCTGAAATAAAGACAATACTTTGGCATCAAAGATTGGGACATTGGAGAGAGGCTCCAAGCTTTGCACTGAAGGTATGGTTGAAGGAACTTTGATTGCTCCTTAGATTTTGATTTCAGTGAACATTATTTATATGGTAAATAGGATTGGGTAAAGTTCCCATCTAGTGCTATAAGAGCAGATGGGATTTTGTAGTTGATACATAGTAATGTGTTTGGATTTGTTCCTATTTTGTCACTGGGAATTTTTTTGTATAATGTTTCCTTTATAGATGATTTCTTGAGGAAAACATCCATATATTTCCTTTGACAAAAATATCAGGTTTTCCTCAAATTCAAAGAGTTTAGGGCTCTTGTAGAAAACTAGAGAAAGAAGAAGATAAAGATGTTGAGGGCAAAGAATGGAGGAGAGTTTTGCACAAATGAATTTGAGTAGTTTTATAAGCGGTTCAAAATACCAAGACACAAGATGACTTCCTACACACCTCAACAGAATGCAGTTGTAGAAAGAATGAACAAGACATTGATGGAAAAAGTGAGAAGTATGCTCGGTGGTGCAAGTTTAGAGCATGAATTGTGGGCAAAGGCAATGGAAACTACATGTTACCTAATCAATTGATCACCTACATTAGCCCTTGTTAATAAAACTTCACATGAGGCATGGACTCGTAAGAAACCCTCTCTTGAACATCTTAGAGTTTTTGGTTGTGATGCTTATGAAAGAAATAATCTAGACAATAAAGCAGAGAAGTCTAACTTTATTGGTTATAAAGATGGTATAAAGGGCCACAAGCTTTGGAACTCATAAAGGAAGAAAAATGTTTATAGTTGAAATGTAATCTTTAGAGAGGTTAGAAATCCTCCTAAGTAGGAAGAATAACCAAGGAGGAAGAACTAGGTAGGATGCGGTTTGAGTTGAAAGATGGAGTTTCTAACTCAACATAAGATGATGAACCAAATGAAGAAGAACCTCAAACCCCAATCTTTAGGAGATTGGTTTGAGAAAGAAGGCAAACAGAAAGGTATATCCCCCTTGATTTTTGTTTTGTTTTTGTTTTATGTGCTATTGAGGCATTTGATACAAAGGAAATTAGATCCCGAAAGAAAGCCATGGTTGAAGAAATGGAGGCCTTGGAGAAAAATGCGACATGGGATTTGGTCAAGTTGCTTGCTGGAAGAAAACCTATTGGTAGCAATGGGTGTTTAAGAAAAATTTCAATGCAAAATGTAAAGTGGAGAAGTACAAAGCTTGCTTGTTAGCAAATGAATATACCTAGGTGGAGGGAATCGACTTTGGTCAAATTTTTTCTCCTGTTCCCAAGTAGCTTCCATTAGATTTCTTTTGTTTTGTTGTTGCTACTTTTGATCTTGAAGTAGAAAAATGGATGCGAAGACAACATTCCTTATATCGGGATCTGGGAGAAGAAATCTATATGTCACATCTATAAGGTTTTATAATGAAATCAAAGGAGGACTTGGTTTGCTAGTTGAATAAGTCTCTCTATGGCTTGAAGCAATTACCAAGGATGTGGTATCAAAAGTTTGACACTTATGTATTGGGACTTGGATTTTCGCCAAGAAAAGTTGATCACTATGTGTATACCAAAGAAGTTGGTGATCACTTTGTTATCGTGGTGTTGCATGTTAAGGATACACTGCTATTTGTTAATATGGAGATCATCAAGGATGTCAAGTCTCAATTGTCATTTCAATTTGATACGAAGGATCTTGGTGTTGCAAATTTTATTTTGGGCATGAAAATTAAAAGGGATTGTTTAAACATGAATCTATATTTGAATAATAAGAAATATATTGAGACAATATTACAAATTGCACGAATGTAAACCTGGTAATACTCCTATTCCTGTTGGCTTGGAGTTATTTGCAGAACAATGTCCCAAGACACGAGGATGTTAAGAAAATGTCTCAAGCTCCTTATGCAAGTGTTGTTGGAAGTTTAATGTATGCCATGATTTGTTCTAGACTAGACATTGCCCATGCAGTGGGATTTCTGAGCAGATATATGTCAAACACAGGGAAGGGACATTGGACTATTGTAAAGAGGATCTTCAGATATTATCATATTTGCGCGGTACTTCAGATTATGCAATATGCTACCAAGGAAGACCTGGACCAAACATAGGGGTAGATGTATAAGGTTTTGTTGATGCATATTGTGTTGAAAAGTATAACTCAGAAGGTCTTCTCCATGCATGGCGTCCTAGCATGGGTGGAGGACAATGAAACTAGCCAAGTTGATAGATTAATCTCTTTCCTAAAGTTTTATTGAGGAAAAAACACATTAAATGTGTTATATTTTAATGTTGACTTAATGAACACTTTTTCTAAAGTTAAAATTGAAAGTAATTTAAGTGATGGTCTTTTAATCTTGGCCACCCATCTCATTGAGAGAGTGAGGGTTGATCTCAGCCCTTGATCTCTTTGGAGATAGAGTTTTGGCTTGCTCATTGAGATAAAAGAAATCAACTTGGTGGCTGGGGCGCATTATTCACTTGAGAGAGGGGGAGTTTCAGCAAGAGGAAGAAGTTCGCTTGAGGGTTTGCTAGAGGCGAATTGCAGAGAAGATGGAGGAGAGTTTTTACAGGTGGATTGACTTGCTTCCTGAGTGATTTGCAGAGGCCGTACTATAGATCTGAGAGAGCTGCACATGTGACACAGAGACATCGCAGCTGGGCTGTACGACTTGTGCAGAGGTTTGTTTGCTGGGCTGATTTTGTGTTGCTGGGTTCGATTTGGTTTGGAGAGGGCCGCACAGGTGCTGGGAAGAATTTTTGTTGGGGTTCCCTCAGCCATTGCTGTAACTCGATCTGCTTTGTAAGAGATCTCTATATTTTCTGCTGCAATAATAAAATCCACAAACTGAAGAACGGGTTTTCCCATATTGGGTTTTTCCCGGGGTTATTTTACCCAAAAATCCTGGTGTCTCTCATGTGATGTGATTGCTGTTACTCTCTACAGTGTTCCTAGTATTTATTTCTGCTGTGCGATTTTTATTTTCTGTGAAGAAAACCTAGCTGTAACTGTAAATTAGCAATTTCAGAGATTTAAATGTGCTAAATAAATTTCTGGGTAGTAAAGATTGTTGAAGCTTATGGTTCATTTTGCTGGGTTTTAGTGGATTCACATATTGGGTTGGAGATCTTGAGTGCTGAAGATCTTCAAGTGGTTATGTGTTTAACCTGTTTGGTGAAGCAGTCAGCTGGATGAGCAAGAGATAGGCAATGGGGGCTTGTCCTTCATTGTGCTAATATTTGTTTTTCTCTCCATAGGATGTTTACTTTTAGACATTTTTGTACTTTGATTTCGTTTGTTGGGTTGAAGTTGTCTGCATTGTATTGCTGTTTTTTCCTTGTTTCCCTTCCATTTGCCATTTCCATAACAAGCTTGTAGGTGGATTTTCAACTCCTTGTTTATCTAGAGAGCATCTATTCTTTACTATATTCAATCTTTTCAACCAATTTTCACATTCTAGTAGTTCCCATTTGTGTTTTCTTATCTTCAAGACCTCTTTGCTGATTTTGCAGAGTGTCCTCTTTCTTTTTGCCTATATAGAATCAACTTCCTGATTGCTTTCAATTCTACTGGGTATGAACCAGTTTCTGCTAGAAGTTCATGAGGAGTGGTTGCATTTATTCGGAAGAGGATTGTTAACTTGTTACTATATGTTTCTGCAGTCTCTGTATTTGTATCTATTTGTTTTTTTGATATGCTGGGCTCCTATATCTCACAACCATAAAATAGATCTGGTGTTATGAGTCTTTGAAAGAGTGAGCTGATCAATCTCCAATCTCAGATTTCTGACCTCTTGCACTTTTTTAGGGGTAGGAAGGTTGCTTACCGTCTACCTTGTAGTTGCTTTCTTGTGCATGCTTCTCAACTAAACTTCTCATTAAATTCCAAGTCTAGGTATTTGTAGCTTTGGGTGATCTCTAAAGGCTCATTTTTTAAGTTGATCTGAGCCTGATTTGGCCTCTTTTTTAGTGAAAATAGCACCACCTTGAGGATTGGTCTGCCTGTGTTGACTTCCATATATATATATATAGCTTGGGTAAATAGTTTGAGAAAAAGTAGAAATGGAAATCTCAACCCATTGTTTATCATGGCGATAGTTTGGGTTTCTATATATACACTTTTTCATGGAAACTCATAATACCTGAATTCTTTTTTGCAAGTTCACTATTTTTTTGCCTGTGGAACATTCATGCACTGAGTTGTGGTTTATCATTTTTCCTAGCCAAATGCTAGGCATGATTATATGCACATTTTTAAATCATTACCTGGCAGCTTCGAGCTGCCAGCATAGATTCTAGTTCTTTAGTTTGTTGCTCAAGTATGGGTTATAAGATTTTTCACAACATATATTGACTGTTTATTGCAAAGTTCAAAATGCATGAAGAATAAAGTGCTTGAAAGCTATGAAACCAAGACTTTTGACTTGGGGCTTGTTTCCGTACAGGAAATGTGTCCAGTATGGAATGTATATGGAAACTATTATGGAACTTCTGGGAATCTTTTCCTAGAAGTTTCCTACCTAGGAAATGATTCCAAGACATTTCCTGGCAGTTTCGGGGATGGAAATGCTTTTTCCATACTGCAATTGTTTTTATATGTATAATAGGTGTTGGTGGAACCGAGGACTTGAAACTACAAAAAAGGAAATTTCTAATAAAACATTATAGAAAGAGAAGTTAAAAAGGAAAATTTTAGAGCTCTTGGCCATACATCTATATGCATTTGTATATAAATCTTCTTCTTATTCATACCTCTATATTTAGAGATGTCATTTCCTCGTTTCCTAAAAGTTTAAATCAGCTATTTGGGAAATAGTTATGTTTCCAAAACCGGTACTTGTTTCCCTGTTCAAGGTGGCATATCTTGAAATTAATATTGGTAAAAAGATGTTAGTACATGGTTTTACATTAAAATATGGAATTTACACGACTTAGTTTTTTAACTTCAATGCCAAAATCAACAATTGACATTTTGTTTTTTCTAACAGGTACTGTTTGATGAGAAGATGAATTCATTTTCAGTGATTCGAAAGAAGACCCCTTTTCAAAAACATAGAGAAGAAGAGGAAGCGAAGAAAAAGGTAAAAAAGCTGTGGACACTTCACAATTAACATGTCATTCTAAATGATATCTATGTGTGTAATATGTTATTTGGCCACTGTACTAATTGCTATCATCTTTCTGGGGATTCAGAGAGCAGATGAGGAAGCAGCTCGTTTATATGAAGAGTTTGTCGAATCATTTAAGGGAGATGATGTTCCTGGTGGAAAAGCATTTGTGCGGGGAGAGACTATCAATCCTGATGATCCAGGAAAAACTGGAAATGAAGGTCTGGTTTACATTCTATATGTTTTCATACCTGATTGGTCTATTGCTGTCTTGTTAACAAAGAGGTTTTCTATTTATTTCATAATAACAGGCATGCCATCCAAAGAAGGGGCTTCTGGTTCAAAGAAAGGAAGCAGGTATTACTGGATTATTGCTAATGCTTCACATGCATCTCTTAGAAATTTAGGTACTTAAATCTCATGTGATTTGGTTGAAATTAGAGCATATTCTCCCACAGGGTTCAGGTTGCCTTTTGGCGTTGTAGTTAGGCTTTAGTTTTTAACTTGCAAGTGCTAAGCAAACTTAATCATAGTAAAGGGGAAATGTAGATTTTTCTCTGGAATGTGCACGGTTGTCATTAGTCTAGGTCTCTCTTGAGTCTCAGAGCCTTGCGGTCCATTTCACATACTAAAGGCTTAAATTACCCATTTTGTAGTATCAACAAATTGTGGTTTTCGTTGATCATGGATGCATTAGAGGTGATACATTGAACCAGACTCGCATCTGGGTTTGTTTCATTCTGTGTCATCAAATAGCAACTCACCCGCTGCAGTATGGTGTACGATTAACATATGGAAATGCTTGAGGCAGAGGACAAAGTAGCGGCAAGCTTGGAGTACTGTGATTCTGTTTTAACACCAATCTAGTTTAAGTTAATTTAAATATTGATGTGCATTGTGCACTAGTGGCCAAAAATGGTCAATGGGACTGCAAAAAGGATGACCAGGACGTACATTTGGAGTGCCCAAAGCATCTCCTAAAAGAGTAGAAATGGAAAGTGTTGATATATTTAAATATCATATGGCGTGGTTACACAAGTTCCTCAAAGGCCGTTCTAATCAAATTATGATGTAATAATCCATTATTTAGCCTACTGAGTGTTAGATAGTTTGGCAAACTCTAAGCATCTGCTACCTTATACTATGGCCCTTGTTCAAAACACAGATCGATGTAAGTGAACTAAGGGTTAATAGATCTTTTGATCATGGGTAGGGATGTAAACAGTTTGTGCAATGCAAATCTTATGCACTATTTTGATTCCTTAGAGGAACACGAATCCATAGATGTTAGACTCATTGAAACAATATAAGATAAATCATAAGATAATTTTACTGATGTTCAGATGTGACCAAAAGAGTAGGTCAGTGGGACTAGACAATACAGCAAGTCACATACAAGATGTGGGGGTGCCAAGGCTACTTCTGAAAGCTAAGCATGATAAAGAGATACAAGTCGCTCTGAAATGAACTCAGGTTGCTTGTTTTGGGCATTGGCTAAACTAGGTCAAATCTTGTCAAGCTCCTAAAGGATTGGTGTGTCTAACCGTGATTCCACTAGTTTGATAGACATTTGCCTATCTCAAATATTCTTTTAGTATTTTACTTTGTTGAGTGTGTTTGGAGTTTTTCCTAAGTCTGAGTCATACTCTTATTCTTTGGCTTTGTCAGATCATTACCGTGTTTAAGCCACGGGATTATGCATAGAACTCAAACAACGATTCAAAAATTGTGTATTGATACTTCATTTGGGCTAATATCATTTAACCATGTGAGAGAAGTCCAAGTGCCAGGTGCTACATTTGAAGCACATATAGCAAATGATAATATGCTTTAAACTTGGTGTTTCTATGTCATTTGCGACATTTATACTATACAAGGTTGACCCATTCAACAAAAATGTGTTCAGTTGCATTCAAAAGTGGTTGTTGCATTGAAGGATAGATTCATAATAAATTGGTTGCAAATGTATGGCTAGACTAGGATTGAGCAAGCAAGCATCCACAGTAAGATCTAGTTTTCTCACAAATTATATTTTTGTTGTGTCATAAAAAAATGGTTGCTATTTGATCCAAATGGATCTAGGAAGGCTCAAAAATCAAAGTTTTTGAATGCTCAAGAAAATGACTATGATCGTGAAGTGCTCGTCGCAAGCTTTCCGGTGACACAAACATCGAAAATCAGAGTCCGTATGTGAAAGTTAGGTTGTTCTAAAGTTTTGGAATTTGCACGAACAGGTAAAAAAAGTCAAACTGGTCAAAGGGTGACGTGGCACATTCTGGGCATGACACGTGGAAAAGTCTGTAAAGGACACATGACACAACCTGATCTTGACACATGTCAGTTGAGAAAGTTGACAAGTGGCAGGCGGTGGCGTCGACATGTGGCACAGGGTGAATGGACGATTTCAGCTAATGACAAAGTGATACGTGGCACCTTGGGCCAAGTCAAAAAGTGGTTGCTTTGCAAGAATCAAACTTGTGACCTTGTCCAACACCAACTACCCACATGCACTAGCCAACTTAGCACACAATGCCACATGTGAGAATCATCCCCAAAATAATTATTTAAGTTGTGTTGAATGTCATTGTAACTCCAAACATTATGGGCATCCTCCAAGCCATATGAAATTTATTAAGATTGTTGGGCCAAAATATGGTGGCATATAAAAAGGGATATGGATTAAATGCCATATAATATTTCGAATCCCATAAAAAGTGTGTAAGGCTTTTAAAAAAATGGTTTTTAAAATTATATTTTATGCCATATTAAAAGGCACGCGCTCCAAGTGAAGCCATGAGAAATGCTAAAGTGGGTTTGACCATATGTAATATGGTTTGGATAAACCATATCCAAGGATATCAACCCATAATATATGTCACGGGGTTTGTAAAGCGCCATGTAACAAAAGGGGTCCGAAAACTATGTAATATGGTTCATTAAAACCATATTTTATGGAGTTTAGTCCGATTCTATGCCAAGGATCATGTGGGTTGTTGGGATTGGATCCCACAACCTTATTCTTTATAACCAAAAGTTTTTTCCAACAGGCCACAGGTCGAATTTATGAAGAATAGAGTAGAATAGTAAGGTTTATGCAAGAAAAGACAACAAGATAGCCAAACTTTGGAGGCTTATTCTGGGAGCTACACTCAACATTTTTCAGTGCCGTTTGTTGTATTGGGTTTTTGAGGCAGAGTAGAACATAGTTGAGCCAGTCAGAGATCTATTTTATGTACTTTTGATGTACTTTTAGAGCATTGATGAATTAATAAAGAAGCCTCCCCCACTGAGACAAAGGCCCAGAGACGTAGGCAACCTTGTCGAACTCCGTTATCAAGCTTGGTGTTATGGTTTGTTGTTCCGTATGTCTATTTTCTATTCTGTATTGTTTAACATGGCTGCAACATTCTTTCATTAAAACCTCCTTACTCATTTAAGTTTTTGAATGGTAATTTAACACATGCTTAAATCTTAGCCAAGTCTTTAAAGATCATTTTCGGATCAAGTGGTATCAGAGCAGGTTGATGGTTGGTTTTTGAGTTTGCATGATTACCAGGGAAAAGATGAATCGTGGTGAAGGCAAGCTTGTAGAAGGGGATTCTGAGATTGGATTGAGAAAGAGGACTTCTCAAAGCGAGGAGATGGCATCGGAAGAAGGCATGTCTTAGAATGATATCGAGTTGCAAAAGATTTTATTCGCCATGTCTGATATGGTAAAGGTCTTATATAAGGATTACTTAGAACTGAAGAGGCCTTTCCAAGGGGAATCTTCTAAACAAGACAAAAGTGAAGAAGGAGAGGATCCTCCTAAACCTCCTCCTTCACCTCCTTCTTCTCCATCATCTTCTTCTTCTTCAAGTACAAGTTCCAAATCCACCGCAAGAAAACATTCCCATAAACATAAACATGATATGCCTTTACTTAAGCTTGATGTGAAGTTTGAATTACCCATGTATGATGGTGAAGTCAATGCAGAGAGGCTTGATAACTGGGTCAAACAGATGGAGGTTTATTGCAGTGTGCAACAGATCAAGGATGAGGCAACTCAAATCAAGTTGGCATTGCTTTGTCTTGCAGGCACAACACTCATCTGGTGGCAAAGTAAGTTGCAAAATGGCACGCAACAAGTGGGTAATGTATTTCCATCATGGCAAGATTTTGTTTTTGCACTTAGAAAGCAATTTTATCCTTTGGGTTATAAAGAGAAGACTTTAATTGAATGGCAAAGTCTTAAACTAAGAAAGGGACAAACAGTGCAAGAATACACAGATGAATTTCGTAAGATGGCATTAATGTTGAATATTCCATTACATACCCAAGAAACTCTTATGAAGTATATAGGAGGTTTACCTGCACATATTCGTAACACTGTATTTATGTTTGGACCTACTAATCTTGATGAGGTTTTTGTTCAAGCAACATACATTGAAGCAGGGAAAACAAGAGTTGGTGTATCAGGGGAATCGTCTTCGAGGAAAGAGAACAAAAGAAAGGGGAATGGCAAGAAAGCAAATTCAACGACAAGAAGGGAAGAGAAGCTTTCTTGAAAGCATTGCAAGAAAGAAGGGCATGATGATGACCATTGATGACAAATGCATCTCGAGAATAGATCGAAGTGGTTCAAAGAAAGGAAAGGGAGGCAAACAGTTGCAGCATCAACACGACCGACAAACTTGGGATATGATTCAGGTGATGAGACTAAGATCACAGCTGTTGGTTTGACAGGTAAAATTGGTGATGGATATGATTCTAGATGTAAGTTGTTTCACATAAGGGTGATAATGAAACACACTAAGATCGATACATTGATAGATAGTGGATCTCAATCTAACTTGATTTCAGAGGAGGTGGTTAAACAATTGGGATTAAACACTAAAATGCATCATAAACCTTACTCACTTAAATGGATAAGCAACAATCATAAATTGCACATAACAAAGCAATGCACTTTAAAGTTTGCAATTTCATCAAACTTTGTGGATGAGGTAACGTGTGATGTGGTGCCACTCAATGAATGTGGAATGGTCTTAGGCAACCCTTATTTGTATGATCGCAAAACAATCTTCTACAGGGAACAAAATCAATATCACTTAACCAAAGAAGGCAATGAATATGTTGTACATGCTCATCACTTAAAAGCAAATCAATCTCTTCAAACAATGGAACAATTAAGGAAGGCAACTTATGCAAGCAACACACCTATAATTGTGCCAAATAAAACAATTGATCTTAAGCATGAACATGAGATGGCTGTAGAATGGAAGTTCAATCATACTTTGCTTCAAGATAAGCTAATGTTGTGCAAGTACTACAAACATATTAGCTCATTTGCAGTCATATTTTTGATGTTATCACTGCTAATGTTTTCAACATGGATGGTAGTGGCTTCAGTAAGATGTGAAAGAGTACAAGTGGTTAATAATATGTTGTCAGTTGTCATGGTTGTTTTGCAATTGATCTTGATGAGACAGGTGCATAGGACATAGTTTAAAGACAAAGAACAAGTGGGGTGGGCTATCCTGCACTTGATGGCTGGTTCATACCCTTTTGGAGGACCAGAAGGTCTTAGTGAGGAGGTGTGATCCAAATGGATCCAGGAAGGCTCAAAAATCAAAGTTTTTGAATGCTCAAGAAAATGACATGATTGCGAAGTGCTCGTCGCAAGCTTTCTGACGGCGCAAACAGATTGAAAATCCGAGTCCGTATGTGAAAGTTAGGTTGTTCTAAAGTTTTGCGCAAACAGGTAAAAAAAGTCAAACTGGTCAAAGGGTGACGTGGCACATTTTGGGCATGACACATGGCAAAGTCTGTAAAGGACACATGACACAACGTGACCCTGACACATGGCAGTTGAGAAATTTGACAAGTGGCAGGTGGTGGCATCGACATGTGGCACAGGGTGAATGATCGATTTCAGCAAATGACAAAGTGACACGTGGCACCTCGGGCAAGTCAAAAAGTGGTTGCTTTGCAAGAATCAAACTTGTGACCTCATCCAACACCAACAACTACCCACATGCACTAGCCAACTTAGCACACAATGCCACATGTGAGAATCATCCCCAAAATAATTATTTAAGTTGTGTTGGATGTCATTGTAACTCCAAACATTATGGGCATCCTCCAAGCCATACGAAATTTATTAAGATTGTTGGGCCAAAATATGGTGGCATATAAAAAGGGATATGGATCAAATGCCATATAATATGGCAACCATATAATATTCCAAATCCCATAAAAGGTGTGTAAGGCTTTTAAAAAAATGCTTTTTAAAATTTTATTTTATGCCATATTAAAAGGCACACGCTCCAAGTGAAGCCATGAGAAATGCTAAAGTGGGTTTGACCATATGTAATATGGTTTGGATAAACCATATCCAAGGATATCAACCCATAATATATGCCACGGGGTTTGTAATGCGCCATGTAACAAAAGGGGTCTGAAAACTATGTAATATGGTTCATTAAAACCATATTTTATGGAGTTTAGTCCGATTCTATGCCAAGGATCGTGTGGGTTGTTGGGATTGGATCCCACAACCTTATTCTTTATAACCAAAAGTTTTTTCCAATGGGCCATAGGTTGAATTTATGAAGAATAGAGCAGAACAGTAAGGTTTATGCAAGAAAAGACAACAATATAGCCAAACTTTGGAGGCTTATTCCGGGAGCTACACTCAACATTTTTTAGTGCTGTCTGTTGTATTGGGTTTCTGAGGCAGAGCAGAACATAATTGAGCCAGTCAAAGATCTATTTTATGTACTTTTGATGTACTTTTAGAGCATTGAAGAATTAATAAAGAAGCCTCCCCCACCGAGACAAAGGCCCGGAGAAATAGGCAACCTTGCCGAAATCCATTATCAAGCTTGGTGTTATGGTTTGTTGTTCCTTATGTCTATTTTCTGTTATGTATTGTTTAACATGGATGCAACATTCTTTCATTAAAATCTCCTTACTCATTTAAGTTTTTGAATGGTAATTTAACACATGCTTAAAACTTAGCGAAGTCTTTAAAGATCATTTTCGGATCACTATTATATGGCTGGTTGGGTATGGATAGGGAATTGATAACATCCAAAATAGATTGTAGGTGCAAGCAAACACATTAGTTGCAATTAAATCAATAATACTCAGTGGTCATCAAAAAGTTATAAGAACCGGAACTTGGACTGGAATAGGCCGAGGGTTAGAACATGATTAGATTAGAACCAAATTGGAATCGGACCCGAACTATTTGTAAAATAGGTTTGAAGAATCGGTTGACTAAAAATACATAAATATGCAAAATTTATATTAAAAGAATATTCATGTACATTAATGTAAATCCAAGCCATTAGATAGCCAAAGGGGTTAGGTCAACTAGTTGCCAATGTTTTTAGGCATTTGGCTAGTTTTGTGCTAGCAGATCCTTGGTTTGAATTTACCTGGGTGAGGTGCACTAGTTTACACCAACGTGTTTACTAGGAATGCCATCCACGAATTTGAGGAAGCATCCCTTGGGTTTCCCCACAAGGTTTTTCTTGGAAAAACTTCAAACCTTTAGACACCAAATATGCAAAATTTTCTCATGTATATAGCATGTAAGTATGAATATAGAAACATGGCATCGAGTGTGATACATATCTGAGACAAAATACATCAGGTTCTAAATCTCTTCTAGACTCCAAAATCATCATGCTACAACAAATTACTACATATCGTCAAAATCATCTACTATACTAGGATCCTAATCTTGATCATCATTGCCTCATTCTTTGGCCTCGATCCTCTAAGGACATTAGTATTAGTGCCTAGAACCTCTGGTGCTGCATGTGGCTCCAAGTCCATCCACTCTAAATCATCATCCTCAAATGTTGCCAATTGAGTCTCCATGATCCATTTCGAAAAGGGATCAATATCCTCCAAGACAATGGGATTTGCATCAGGTGTTTTATTTAACAATTGGTTACACTTGCGCTGAACATTGTATTGCACAAAGACAAGATCATTCAATTGTTGTTGTTCCAAACAATGCATCTTATTCATGTGAATGTGCCGAAAGACAGATCAAATACGCTTACACTCGGAAGCGTTACCAATTTGACTCTTAAGAGTCTAAGAAAACTAGAAAATTCAAGAAATTAGTTTGTAAATTTGGCTAGAAATTGTCAATGGATAGAACAATGAATACTTGAACTTAAAAACTTTGGAATTGCTTGCCTAGATTTATTTGATTTCTTGCATGAACATCTATTGTTTTGCCAAACGTACCTTCGCTTTTACTAAAAACAATGATTTGCTTATGTATGTCATCTTGGGCTATCAGATTGGGGAACATGTGTTCTATGTGTTTTACTCTAAAGTTGGGTTTGTAATGATACCTTGAGTTCAAGAAATACCCTGCTACATGTATAGGCCAATGGAGTTGGTTGTTCCACCTGTTATCAATGATCTTCCGAATCGGTAGATACTTTATTTAATATCCTTGTATGCTGCCCTTATTTGCTCTTTGGGTTGATCCGTAGCCTTAGAAATATAACCCATGGTTAATTTATCCCCATCCACCATTCACATCACCTTAACAATGTGCTCGACAACTTTGACAATCTCTGTTACACTAGATCAAAAATGTGTCAAGAATTCTCCCATAGATATCCTTCCCGTAACCTTGTTGGTGCATTCTGATTTAGTCTACATATCAGAAGCAAACATCTTCCTCAATTTACTTGTCTGGGAAATGAGAAATTTCAACATGATGAAGTTCATTGTGAATTTGGTTATGGTAGGCCCAACAAGCTCCCCACCCCTTGTGTTTTTCTTGATTAACTTCGTGTTTTCTTGATCAGCTTCATGTTTTCTTGATCAAGTTCAATACCCATGTGTGCTTGTAGATGTAGTGCACTTGGCATGATCTACAACCTTCTCCACCCAATCTAGTTTTCCTATATCCTCAAGCATGAGGTCTAGGTAGTGTGTATCATTGGGGTCCAGAAAATGGTTGGGTCTTTATCCTCCAACAACCTACTAGAGCAACATAGTTAGAGTCATTAATAGTGATGAACTATACAACATTCTCCATCCCCACCTCCACAACCACCTCATTCAAAAGCTGAAATAATAACTATGCATCCTTCACTAATTTCATAATAATAGTTCCTTATGAGTAAGAAACAAGGAAATTTAGTATGGTATGAAACCTTTTATCAACGCGTCCATCTGACAAGATTGTACATCCCGTTTTGGTCCCGATTCTTTAAAGTCTTTCAAGTACTAATCTATGGGTGCAATTTCATTATGTAAAAGTGCACCCCTTAGGTCATGAAAACCATAGTGTTTGAATCCCTTACCATATGCAACTATGGCATCTAACATATGTTGATAATAAGGCGAGTTGACAACATTGAAAGGGACACTTGCATCACACCACCATCTAACATGTATTCGAAAGTTGCCTCTATGTATTGCTTCTTTTAATGCCTATCAATGGTGGAGTACCAAGGGTACAGGTGGTGCTGGGTGCAAAAGCCATCAATCTTTTTTCTCTTTTGTAGATGGAGTGTTGGCAATTGAATATTTTGAAAGAGATCCCTACTAGAAGGGTAAGTGGTGAAACCTTCAAACGCTGCTTCCTTGTATTACTTTTGTTAATTGCTATCAATGGTGGATGGGTTTCCAGGGGTAGGGTGGGTGTAGGTGCAAAAAAATCATCATTCTTCTTCCTCTTTTGTAGATGGAGTGTTGGCAATTCAATATATTGAAAGAGATCCCTACCAGAAGGGTAAGTGGAGGAGCCTTCAAAGCTAGGGTTTCCAACTCCACTTACATCCAACACTCTATCCTTGTCTATACCCCGTCATTAATATTGCTTTTGCTTGGCCTTTTCTACCCGACAATCCTCGATAAAGGCTAGCATTTTCTCTCTAATCTTCAGGTTAACAAAAAGCCACAGTCACAATGTATGCATGAATGCAAACTAAGTGTTCTTTCACTCTATGAATCCCCCCTTTCATTTCCTTATTACACTATTTGCGATTTTTTTCCATCAAACTTATCACAATGGCTTCATGTCAGTTGTTTCATAATCTCAAGGGTCACGATAATGTCTCAAATAGTGAAAGCAAATCTGCAAATGCAAAACCAATCTTTATTTATTAGCTAAAACAGAAATAAGTAATTTTATGAGGAAAGCAACGAGGGTTTGAAATATTCTTGAAATACTGGTTTCAAATCTCCTCCAAGCATGTAGATGATATGTAGATTATTGATGTGGATGCCAAATCCATTGAGAGCAGCCCATAAAGAGTGCCATATCAGCTCTAAGCTTGCTTTGTATCAACTCTCTTCACCACAACTCTATAATCTCCAAATGCTCACAAATGATTAATGAGAGATGTGAGGCAATTAAAGTGTGGGAGTGTGTCATTATATAATGATGGATTAGGGTTTGGGAGGGATAGTCCATTTTTTTTCATTTTTGTTTCCCCCCCTAGAGGGTCGTATGGGTGGGCTCAGAACACTAAGGGCCAGTTCAAATTGGAAATTGGACGAACTGGCTAGTTTGGCCACAACTATTAACCGACTAGTTTGGGACATAACCGACTTCGAGTTTGATTTGGGCACTAGTTTGTGTCAGATTTGGGGTGAAATGGACTCTGATTCCATTATGGTCTAGTCAATTGTGATAATGTTGTCTCAACATGAAGAACATTAGGAAAGGTTATGTGATTTGACTTGACCGATTGTGTCAATCTAACATGTAACATGACTATGGGGTGTAAGCAAAAAATATGAAAAAAAAATCTCTAGAAAAGCCTAAAGCCACCTTCCTAAAAGGTTGCCACACCTTTGACCTCAGTTCACCTTCCATTACTTGTAATTAGACTATTTGGAGCTGATTTCCTTAGTATAATAGTAAACCTTGCATGCTGTTGGAGTTGATTTGGCATTGGCTTGGAGCTAATTTTAGAGGATATTTTTTTTGTAATTGCTATCTACCTATTTGATAGTAGATTCCAAATCACTTCTGGCGCACCATCCTCCCCCACCACTCCTCCCTCCCATCCGACCTTAACCCAGGTTCCCTGTTCTCTCACATATCCACTCGTGATATTGCAGGGTAGCCCTAGATTCTCTCTGCCCTCTTCATTCTTCCTATTCCCAGACAGTGACATTAGAGAGGCCGTTTGGGTGATGAGCAACAACAAAGCAGCGGATCGGGAGGGTTTTCAACATTGTTCTTTAAGCATGGCCTTCATGCTCTAATTTCTCACTTGGCTGATCTCTTCAACCATGTGGTCCATACAGGTTTTCCATCAACATGGTCACATCACATCATTGACCCGATACACAAATCGAGCCCTAGCTTAGATCCCATTAACTATAGTAAGATCATGGTGGGTGACACGTTCTCGAAGCTTTATGCTACGGTTCTCCATATGAAGCTTTCTAGTGAGCTTGAGCAAAGATCCCTCAAAGCTAGGGGATAGGCAGGATTTCGATCTGCTCATCAGACCATTGACCGCATCTTTACCCTTTGGGCCATCATTGAGGAGGCACGACATCGTTCTCCTAAAGTTTACTGTTGCTTTGTAGATTTTCAGAAAGCTTTTGACTTTGTCCAGCGAGACATATTGGCGTTTCCTAGACCCTACTGACTGCCATCATGTGCCTATATGAGTCGGTCCTTGGTTGTCTTCGCACAGTTCACGAGATGTTCGATTTCATCAGGAGTACCATTGGGGTTAAACAGGGTTGCCCCTTGTCCCCCATCTTGTTTGGGATTTACATTGATGAGTTGGAGGCCTTTCTTCACGAGCATATCCAAGATAATGATTGGTGCCTCCTCCACCAGGTTTTGATATCCATCTTGCTCTTTACTGATGATGTGGTCCGCCTAGCATCATCTCCAGAGGGGTTACATAGACAATTGGATGCCTTAGCTTTCTTCTGCGACCTTCGACAGTTGGTAGTCAACATGGGTAAAACCAAGGTTATGATCTTCAACGGGTTGAAGACGACTTCTGACCTTCATTTCTTCTTCAGAGGGGAGGAGATCGAGATTGCTAGCACCTACTCATACTTGGGGGTGCAGTTCTTAGGATCTTGCTTTAATTTGCGATCGACCCTCCAACCTCAGATCAACAAGGGCTATGGATCCTTAGCCCTTCTCGAGAGACAGTGCTTCCGTCACCATTTTCAGGACATCTCATCCAAGATGTCCCTCATGGACTCCCTCATCCGACCCACTGTTCTCTATGGCTCAGATATCTGGGGGCCTTCTTTACTTGAGCCTGATTGGACCTCGGTTGAGAGAGTCTGGACCCTTCTCCTCGGCGCATCAATAGATGCAAGCAGACAATCCCCCAACACATCATCCTAGCAGAGTTTGGGGCTCGGCCCTTCCGACTTGAGACAATGCTTTGATTAGTGTTGTTTTTGCATCGTTGATTCGGTGAAGAGGCAAGACTGATACCCACACTTGGCCTATTGTTCTTCAGAGGCCATTGCCCTCTCTAGCCCTTTAGGTCGGGCTCGCAGTTGGTTTACAGGGGTTTCAAGTCTTGTAGAGTACGTGGGCATTTAGATGGATCGTCTCCCTAAGTTTAGATATTCCTTGGATGCACCTACCTACTAGGCAAGAGTTGAACATGATCATCAGGGATGACATTTCCAGGCAGTTTATCCAGATCACTTGGGTTTACTCTTAGGGTGGGTTACGCCCAAAGATGGCCTTCTACGCCGAGCACTTCTTGGAGCTTAGAGATGGCCTCATTGTTCGACCACAATATACACCCTGCCATTGGGTGCACGCTCTTTGCATTCCCCTAGGCCAGTCTAGAGTGGGTTCTCATTATCTTCGAATAGAGACAGACCACTCGATCGATTGATCGGACATGATCTGCCAGCTCTGCCATCTACATGAGGTTGAAATTGAGGAGCACTTCATCTTCTGTTGCCCCATCTACTACGAGATCAGGGGGAAGTTCCATTGCCTATTCATGGGGATTTAGACCCTCACTGGATTTTTCGGATATTTCGATCATAGGTTCTTAGCCTTATATATGTAGGAGGCTCTCAGGATTCGAGCTTACATTCTTTAGTCTCCCACTAGACCAGACTCTAGCCAGCTTATCACCTTCTTCACAGTGCTACCCTTAGGGTGGGGCACTAAGAGACAGATCGATACCAACACAACTCCAGACTCTAGATCAGTGCGGACCCGTGGGACCTTCTCCTGTCCCACAAGATTTCAACGACATGACTAGATCAGATCCCTCCCTAGGAGACGGATGAGATCCCCCATACCTCAACAACGAACTACCTCTTCCAGACAACAACGCAGTGGATAATCTAGGCATCACACTAGTTCTCCCTCTAGACATCATACTATACTCACATTCTTTCATTCGACCTCGGATGGTAGGAGAGATGGGTGTATACCATGATAGACCTATCTCATTTCTTTTGGTTCTTCTTGTTCCTGGATGTTCTCCTCCTATACATCTCCACTTCAGAGCAGGGCTTTGGACTTGGGGTCGAGAGCTGTTCATGCCTCAACTTAGTTCTCACCCTTTACTCTACCCTACTTTACTTTACTTTATGCATTTTTGCTTTTATAGGAGACCTTTTGGTACTCCTGCTTTGTAAAGACATCATTGTACTTTGTAGTCCCCTTGACCTACTTTTGTGGTCATTAGTCGGACATTAATAAAATCATATTATCTACACAATTATTGGTATTCATGTTACATTCAAAGAATAAAGGCAGTGATAGACTGAAGCCCCTACTTTGCAAGTAAGGGGAGTGATTAGACAAGTTTTCGTAATTCAAATCAATTTCTTACATTGAGACTTGGATTCATCAATATTTTTTCAGACATGGCATGGTTCAACTAAAATGAATCATTGACCATTGTCTTTTGAACATTAAAATATAAGTCTTACTTGATGAAGGCTTGACCAGAATTCAACACGAAGAATGGAGGGAGAATAGAGCTAAGGTGGTCGTAGACAAAAGACACAGAAAGTGGGCGATAATTTTGAATGATAGGGCTTGGACTAGAGACACACCTCAAGTGGGATTGTCTAAACCTTAGCCCATTTAATTCACTCCTTTTTGATGTGATAACATGGATCCTTAGTCTATCGCTTAAATTGTAGTATGGAATCGTGTTAGCTCACTCTTCTTCTCTTTATGATCTTTTGATGATGAGATTCATCATCTCTTTATGGAAACTAAGGAGAAAACGCTTCATAACTACATAGGATAATTTTGGATTTCAATTTGAAAACCAAAGCCCTGTAATGGGTTCGAAAGATACGGGGGAATCACCTGCTTATTTCAATGATGATTGATACCCTCTATTTGTTTTGAAGGATTTGATATGTTTACTAGACTTCATAGGGTCTTATTTGAAAGAAGAGCCCCTCCCTTTAAAGTCTCTTTGTTGCAACTTACTATGCCCCCTAACTTATTCACCATATGATCTATCAATGGAATGTGACTCTCCCTTCATGGATTTACACTCGAGATTACACAAATTTCTGTTTAGATAATGGTTTGAGCTTTGGCAATTTCGATGGTCTTACTAGTCCACTATAATGTTCTAGCCATGATACGTAATTAGATCCTTTTATTATTCCACGAGGTTGATCACCAAGAGGAGGGGCTAGATTGGCATTCAACAAATTCCACTAACACTATATGTGAGACATTTAATCAATTTAGGTGATTCACATGACTTGGTCATCCTTAATGGTATTGATCACTTTCTTATTTTTGGTGGTTATGCCTTTGTTCATTTTGTCGGCAGAACTAATATGTTAGATTATGTTATTACCAAATCAGTCCTTTGCTTTGGCCATCTATGATCTCCAAGAATTTGCTACCTCTCCCTTGACTCATCATGTAATAATCTCCTTTTAGATTCTAGTTGACCATCCTTGTCTTTATCTTACTCCTTGCCCATCCACAACAGTTCATTTTTGTTCAATTTATCTACATTTTTTTTCCAAGGAAAACCTCGCAGGGAAGCCTAAGGGATGTTTTCGATATTCATAGATGGCATTCCTAGTAAACTTGTTGCGTAGACTAGGACACCACACTGAGCTGGATTTAAGTAGGGCACCTACTGGCACATAACTAGCCAAATGCCTAGCAACATTCACTACAAGTGGTTCAACTAACCCCTCAGGCCACAATTTAACTACATTTACAAGAAATATATTGCCAATCTAAATGGTCTTAGAAGCATTTATGTTATCCAACACCTTGTTCAGAGATCACATAGGTTTTCTTAGGTGATTTAGTCAATGACACTATTTCCCTTCCCCCTCACTCCTCTCATTGTGGCATATGGGCCTTCAAAACTTTTGGTGTGACTTAAAATGTAACAACCTCGACCATTTGACCAAGCATATTTTGTTGTGCCCCTCACACAACAAACTACATGTATAACATACAAGACAACCCTTCCATTGGATCCAATGGGTCCATATGGGTAAGTTGGGCCATAAAAGTCAATTTAATGGCTTGTTAAGGTCATTTTATGTGGTGTACCATGTTGTTAGACGCCCAAAAAACTATTTTATTATCTTTGGGTGCATTGACCATAATATTTGGTGTTAGGACTCCTTTTACTATAAATATATGACTTTTATCTAATCAGTGGACAATCATTTCTCTTATAGTTTGTGGGTTTTCAGGTTTAAGGCATTGTATACCTATTTTGGGTGATAGAGTGCCCTAGCATCTTTTAAGTGTAGGTAGTGTGGGACCTGCCACTTTGGAAGCAACATGCTTTCTCTTATGTTATATGTCTTTCGCATAATTGATGATGTTTGGGTTATTTTTGAATCTTGAGGCTATTTTCTAAATATTTCACAATAGTTTTGTTATTTTGGGAATTGTGTTGTAATATTTGTTTTTGTGCATTTTGGAGCATAAAAAGTGGGTAGCAAAGCTCTAACAAGTGTCTAGTTGGAATTTGATTCCAAAGTGATGTGCCACAGATTGCTTGTCCTAGAAAGAAAAATTGGGGCACTATGCCACCTTAAATGGGTATATAAACCCACAGAATATAAGAGAAATGACTGTATAATGACTATCCATTTAACAGTTAAAAACCATCTATTTATTGTAGAAAGGAGTCCTAACTTTAGAGACCTTGGCCAACGTACCCAAGCATAATAAAATAGTATTATTGACATCAAATAACATGGCTGACAAGGTAAAATGACCTTAATGACTCATTGCATTGGCTTATGTGGCCCAACTAACCCCTATGGACCCATAGTATCCATGGAAGGGTTGTCGTATATATTATATATTTGGTATGTTGTGCAAGGGGCATACCATAAGTGAGTCACATGATTTGGCCATCCTTGATCATACAAATCAATTTCCTTATTCTAGTGGTTACATTGGTTCTATGTTTATTGGTGGATTATGTTATTTCCAAATAAGTCGTTTACTTTGGGTATCTATGATCTCCAAGTATTTGCTATTGCTTCTTTGATTGATCATATAGATATCTCCTTTCAGATCCCACTTGACCATCTTGGTCTTGATCCTACTTGTTTTCATCAAGATTCCCCGCTAGCCCATTGTTGTTTAATTTGAAAACTGCATTCAAGAAAAGTATAGTCTATCTAAAATCTAGTCTTAGAAGCCATTTACAATATTCAAGACTAGGTAATTTAGTTTTCTTTACTAGATGACTTCTCTCACTCCTTTCACTCCTCTTGTCATGGCATATGGCATGGTAGTTGCCTTCAAAACTTTTGGTATGACTCAGATTGTAACAACCTCCACCATTTGACCAAACATGTTTTAGCACATAGATCCACCAAAGCCAAACTAGCCCAAAATCTCTTCCAAAACCTACTACTTGGGAGGGAAAAATGCCAAAACCTTGACAACAAATGAATGGAGATTCTTCAATAGCTTAGAATCAATCTTAAGTCCTTTTAGAAAGCTTTCTTATAGGAAAAGCTTATCTACATCATCATCGATCCATACATGCAAATTCCATTCAAGAGAAGTATAGTCTATCTAAAATCTAGTCGTAGAAACCATTTACAATATTTAAGAGTAGGTAATTTAGTTTGCTTTACTAGATGCCTTCTCCCACTCCATTCACTCCCACTGTCATGGCATATGGCATGGTAGTTGCCTTAAAAACTTTTGGTGTGTCTCAGATTGTAACAACCTCCACCACTTGACCAAGCATAGTTTTGTTCATAGTGTTAAATTTGGTAGCATTGACAATCATTCTCCAATGAGAGGCCATATGGGCCACCCTGAGGCTAGCCAGGGAGATTTGGAGAATCAACCAATCTTGTGAGGTATTGACAAAAGCCAGGGGGAACGTACAACCTCTATGAGTCAAACCAAAAGTCAGGATGAATGAGATGCTATGTAAGTCTAATGCAAAAGTCAGGGGGAACGTACAACCTCTATGAGTCAAACCAAAAGTCAGGACGAACGAGATGCTATGTAAGTCTAATGCAAAAGTCATGGGGAACGTACAACCTCTGTGAGCATAGACAGTCTAGTGCAAAAGTCAGGGGGAATGTACAACCTCTGTGAGCATAGACAGGCTAGTGCAAAAGTCAGGGGGAATGTACAACCTCTATGAGCCTAGTCAAGCCTTGTGAGCCATGAGCAAAAGTCAAGGCATCTAGCAAAAGTTAGGTTGAATATAAAATTCCTATGAGCTAGAAACAAATGATATTTCTAATATTGCAAATGATATAAATGTAGTGATCTAGTGCGTTGGCACGTGTAACATTATCCACCATGAAGAAATATTCGAATTGCCTTGTAAAGAGTCGAGTTGTAACTAAAGTCTCAAGTCTAGTTCTATTTTCGAACTAAAGTGTAATGCTGAGTTGTAACTGAAGTCTCAAGTCTAGTTCTATTTTCGAACTAAAGTGTAATGCTGAGTTAAGTCAAGCATGCTTTCACACCTCTATTTCGAGCCCTCTCCACTTCTTCTCCTCCATTCCTTTATAAGCAGAGGTCGACCCCTCTCTTCTACACAGTTTATATGCAGGTTAAGGGTGAAGCATATAGAGGCGCATATCAGTGAGATAGAGGCAGCACAATAGAGGAACATATCAGTGCTATATATCAACATATAGGGGCGCATATAGAGGCAGCAAACAGTGCTGTGTAGGACAGCATACAGAGGCAGCATAACAGTGCTGTATAACAGCATATAGAGGCGCATATAGAGGCAGCAAACAATGCTGTGTAGATCAGCATATAGAGGCAGCAAACAATGCTGTGTCAGCATATAGAGGCACATATCAGTCAATTAGAGGCAGATTCAACAGCCCATATCAGAGCTGATATATCTCAGTATTTGAAAGCAACTAGGATACATCTATATCAGCAAGGTCTCTTAGGTCTCTGTCAGATCAGAGTCAACTTGGCAAGCTCTTTAAGAGCAGAGTATTCATGGTGGATATTTGTAAGTGATCTTATATTATTAATGCAATAAAGGAATATCGTTTGCTGGGGTTTTTCTCCATGTACAGGGTTTCCCTAGGGTATATGTGTTGTTGATGTGCATGCTTACGTATCTACATGATTATTGCTATTCGGTTATGATTCTATATTGTTAAAATGTATTAAACTGGAATCAAAGTGTTGAAGAATTCAAAGAAATAATCCGCATAAGAAATCAAGCTCATAATTTAACACAGACCCACCAGAGCCTACTTAGGAGGAAAAAAATGCAAAAATTTTCGACAACAAATGAATGGAGATCCTTCAATAGCTTAGAACTAATATTAAGTCCTTTATCCATTCACATGATTTAACTATGCCACTTCACTTTGATGTTCCCAACCGATCTCCTATCTTTTTTACTTCTAGATCCACCAAATATCTTCTCTTTGTGCATTGCATGGTGATCTAGGAGCATTATGCGCAACAACACATACAAATGCTAGAAGGTAAATATGATTGTGGAACACAACATAAAGTTGATATGCATGCAGGCACAACAAAGGAAACATGCACAAAATTATTTGCAAAATATGTTAAGGCAGAAAACCAATGTGTAGGATATGAGGTTGCGTGGATTGATATTTTGAGTGCAAACCATAGTGACATGGAGATCAAAATGGAGGACATTGTGCATGGTAAAGAGTCAATGCGACACAGACAAAGAAACAAGTATGGTGCACAAAGGAATGCTAGGAGTCTGGTGCAAACAAGGTGACACATAAAGTGGCTAAAGCAGTGTGTAGAGAGGTTGAATTGATGAACAAGAAATTGTCATTGGAGGATAATTATATGTTGGTTACAATAGAGACCATTAGTAGGATTACTCACAAGGAGATTTAGTTGGTTGCCATTAAGAGTAAAGAATGACTGGGACGAGAGCTCTAAGAGGAGGAAGATGAAGAAGAAAGAGGATTGGTGTGAAGTAGCAGGATGAGAGTGGTGTTGCAAAGGAGACTGAAGATTATGTGAAGAAGGTTGAGGTTGAAAGATGCATTAAGGCACAAGATGCATCTCCTCATATATTAAGTTATTTTATTACCATCCATGGTGTTTGTTAGCCTTTTTGCACATGGATTGAGGATATGGTTAGTGGGTTCACTCCTTAATCTTGGGAGATAACTGTTTGCACACATCTAGAGGACTGTTTACACCCTGGAGACCACATTAGTGACCTTTTTATGGTTATTTGGAGGGATGTGCCACCTTGAGGGACAACAAGTGCCACTTGGAGGTTGTTTCTTGCACACTTTTTGATGATTGGTTAGTGGAGCAACTTCCCTTGGAGGAGATTGAGGAGGATGTTGGAGCCATTGACATGGTCTGTCACCTACTATGAGGAGGTGTCCCACCTCTTGGAGCTCATCTTTCTTAGAGGTTTGTACATTTGGCATGGCCACAATTATTTAATGTATTGTTTGACTTGTACACTCTTAGTTAGTTGGTGGATATTATTTTTTTATGCATTTTTAGGATAGATCTAGGGTCCTAGCTTGGATAATATTATTTTATTGTTGAGGAGGATCCTCCTGCTTGTAATGGTTGTTGAAAGTGCTTATAATTCTGGAGACTTATAGGTAGACTTTGTTGAAGGTTTATTGGAATATGATGGTGCATTCTTGTTGATGTGAGGCACTCCACTTGAAGTTACATTTACTGGAATTTGATGCCGAATTTGTGATGTCAAAGCTTGTTTCATGAGGCCAAGGAAATGGTTTATCAATCACATGGAAATAAACTAGGTGTGAAAGTTCCTCTCTCCTTAGTGTCTTTGATATTTGGTTAATGGAGTAATCTGATTTGCATTTAATGTCTTTATGGGTTGTTGCATTTAGTTCATTCTCTTAGCAAAATTTCACCCTTGAACCTAGCTTGAAGGTGGATCTCTTAGAGACCCTTCCTTCATAATTTTCTGCAGCAATTTCCAGCCACTTAGGGATTGCTGTAGCATGCCCTTGACAGCTGATTTGTCTTATAAAACAGTATTAAAACTGCCCACTAAGTTTGCCCATTTCATCCCATTTGCCCAATCTGTTATCTAGGCACTTGTCCTCCCTTTCAACCACCCTAAAATATAAAAATTTCATCATTTATTTTCTGTTTTGCAAATATGGAAATTACAGCAGAACAATTAAAAAATCAGATTTGCTTTAAGTCTAAGAAAACCCTCATTTAATCATCTTTTATAAGACTTAATTTTCTGTCTCGTAAATGTGGAATTTATTGTCATAAAATCTCATTAGAAACCAGATTTACTCTTAAGTCCTAGACCCGCTTTCATTCCTTATACCTTGCTGGACTTAATTTGCTTAGGAAAGCCTCCCTTGTGGAGGAGGAGAGCTGACCTAAAGAGAGAGAAAGTACTACCGAGGTGACAATGGATAATCTTTCCAAGTACCCCTTGGGATCTCCCTTGGTGATTGGGACTTTTTTCACCTCAAGTGAGAACTTGGGAGGTAACACAGAAATAAGAAAAAGCTCTGAACTTGGAGTAAAATGGCCTAAATGTTACATGAGAATTGCTTGCTAAGTTGCTAGGAGATTATAAGCATACATTGTTTTGATAGATTCAGAACATGCAACAAAAAGAACAAAGGGTGTAGAAGTATACTAAAGAGTTTTATAGATTGCTTGCTAGGTAGGAAATTATAAGCATACATTGTTTTGATAGATTCAGAACATGCAACAAAAAGAACAAAGGGTGTAGAAGTATACTAAAGAGTTTTATAGATTGTTGATACATGTTGGATGAAGAAGATCAATGAATTTGAAGGTATGTTTCATTTGAAACTCATTATTCGAAATTAGATAAGTTTGCACAGGATGCATTTTGTTGTAGAAGCTTATCAGTTGGTACTGGAAGTTGAAGAGAAGTTGACATGCAATGCTAATCGAAGGAATTTTGGCAAGGATAAAGTACAATGCTCATTATTGGCTTTCACTCTCCAAAGTGGTCATCTATCTTATAGTATGATGCTTTTGAGGTTGGGGTACATGTGTGTACTTTAGATAACTATTGATTTTTAAGATAGTAGTCTTCTCTCTTTTTGACTTGCCATCATCTTGCTCAAGAAGTTAACGACATCAACAAAATCCCTATCTTTTCAATACATCACCTTGAATTTTATGCATTGCATTGACCTCATCTCAAGCAACGTGCTTAGCACTATAACCAATGAGAAAGGAAATTGCCTAGTTTCTTTTGTGTCCCTTCTTTTTTCTTTGACAAAAATGACTAGTTTGTATTGTATCTTCAAAAACGCCTTGATGTTACTTAGAGGCAAAGACTCCAAATTTAAGGGGGATTCCTATTTTCAAATGAAAACATTAGTCCAAAGTTTTGGAGGAATATTTTAATGTCAGGCTTTGCATCTCACCAACAAATTTTCTTTCTTTTTTGTTCCTATTGTTGATGTTTGGTAGCTGCGGGAGGTACTTTCCCTCCTAGACGACCTTTCTTAGACGAGAAGGAGATTCCATAAGCAAGAGAACCATTGAACAGATGAGGAAATACCCCAGAAGAGAAGTCGGCCCAGAAGAATAAAGATTAAAGTGAAAAGAGAAGCCTCCAGATAAGAAATCGGCCCACAAGAGTTAATAAAGTGGAAAATGAATTATTCCAGATGAAAAATCGGCCCCAGTATTCCATATGAGAAGTCGGCCCCAGTATTCTAGATGAGAAGTCGGCCCTAGTACATTGACAGACCAGTATAAATATAGTGATGCCTTGCTCATTTGATCTCACACTCACTCGCAACTGCAACTACATAAGGCGCAGGTCTGAGGCCAGGAAGACGCAGCTACCGCAACATTTGGGATCTTGGTTATTCTTTGTGGTAACTCTCTCTTGTGCGTTACCCTTGGTAGAGGTGCGCTACTCTTGTATGGTGTTGTTGCTGCAGCTGGGGTGGTATTTTTGCTTGTATCTTTAGCTAGCCATTGTGCTAGGGTTTATCTGTTTGTTCATGGTTGGACTTGTTTGGACAAAATCTCTCTAAGAAAGGTTGGCTCGGTTTTTCCCCCATTTGGGGTTTTCCCAGGATAAATTCTCGTGTCTTCTTGTGCTTGTTACTATTGCTCTTATTTTCAGTACATGATATAAATGCTAATGTGAAAGAAGATCTAAATATAATGGTAAACCGAAATGCTCTGTAAAAGTGAATAAAATCTAACACCTACATGAATATTATCTTACGAATTGGGCACATATCAAGAAGAAAAAAAGAAGATAGAATGTTACAAGGAAGTTGTTCAATCAACTTTTCTATCTCTATTCAAAGACACAACTATAGTGGGTTGGGACACCAAACGTTTTTTAAATCTTTGTGTCTTGTTATTTTAGTACCTTTGTGGATCTCCCTTGCATGAGGGGTTAAATTGTAAGTATGACATTGTTTTGAGTTCTCATAAAGAGGGTTCTAATGCTTTAGTAGTTGGGTCTTGATACTTTCTTGAACATAACATGAGAACATGCCCCTACTTGGTTCAATTTTTTCTAATAATATCCTCAACTTGTTACCAATTGCTTGTAGGGTTTTGTTGTCCTAAAGATTCAGAGGGAGATGTGGAAGCTTGATGCATATTCGAACAATTGAGGGAAACTCCTTTTTGGAATCAAAATCTAGGGACCACAAGTTCAAATACAACCCACTAAATTCCAAAAACTTGGGGCCATTTCTTAAACTAAATCATGTTCTTCCTTCTCCTTGGCCTTGTGAAAGCATTATTTAGCGGGGGTATCTCATCGATTTTTTAACAAACTTTGATGATCAAATAGTTGTCTTGGAATTTCTTGGAGATGGTAGTGACCAAATCTTTGAATGCTGTGAGCTCATCCTTTGGAGGGGTAGATCCCATTCCTTTGTTTGAAGACAATGTTGTAGTACTTTCATGTGAGATATGCATAAGCCACAATCTTGTAAGAGAGGTTATGAGCCTACAGAACTAGGGCGAGTTCTAATGTTTGGTTCTTGCAAACAATTACTGCAACAAATCTCCTCTACAGACAACATGATTCAGTGATAGCTTCCATGGTGACTATGGTTTTCCCTAGCCATGGGTAAGAGATCGCTTGACTTTCGTTTTGCCAGTGTTTGTTTTGAAACCCCTTCTCGCCCCTTGCTTCGTTTTGTGCCCCTTCTTTTATTGATGACTTTGTTGAATTTTGGTAGATAAGTTACTCATCTTAGCTACTGTAGCATATAAGCCTGTATTTAATGTAGATAGATATTCTGAATAATTATATTGATAGATAAAAATAACTAAGATGATTACAATTACCCTCGTGACAGTTTACTATATAGCATTGACTAGTCACGAGGTGAGGAGGTACGTGCCTCTTGATGAAGAGGTACATGCCTCTTGATTTATTTTAATTAATTTATTATTATTATTATTATTATTATGTTCGTAACGTTGCCATCCCCTTAAGATTTGCTTTGTCCTCAAAGCAAGGGTAGTGATGGGTATTGTTGTAGAAAATGTCTTGATTCCCATGATGAATCTTCTTCTGGAAGTTTTTTCCATTTGATGAGATATTCTTTAATGGTTTTGGAACGTAACACGTTTTCCTTAGTGGCAAGAATACCTTCTGGTTCTAAAACAATTCTCCCTTCATCATCGAATTCATGGATTTCTGTATGAACTGGTTGAGTTTTCCCAAGCACCTTTTTGAGACATGAGACGTGGAAGACGTTATGGATGCGACACTTGTCTGGTAATTCTAATCCATAAGCTACTTTGCTAATTTTTTTGTTAATTCGAAAGGGTCCATTAAATTTTGGAGCTAATTTATTCTTCCCTTGTTGCTTAAGGGATAATTGTTTGTAGGGTTGAAGTCTTACAAACACCCAATCACCTTCTTCAAACTCTCTTTCTGACCTACGTTTGTTGGAGTTACTTCACACACACCTAGGATTTCTTTTTCCTAAGGTTTTTATTTGTTTATTAGTCATAATTAGTCATTATTCAATCTCCTATATTTTAGGAGAGAATATTCCACCTGGAGAATATTCTTTTTTTAGTTCACACTTCAGTTTGACTAGTTGAGTTGAGTTTAGATGTTGCATTGGGATCATCACCATGCAACATTGGGATCATTACCATGCTAATTCGACCTTGCCTTGGTATCATCACCAAAGTGGCGCATTAGCCTTGATTCCTTGAGTTAACTCCTCACTACTTTCTGTTCAGTCAGTTAACTGAAGACTAGTTGACTAGTTAACTCAACTAGGTGGCAGTGCACTCCCGTAACTGCCTGAGAGACTAGAATAGGTGGCAGTTCACTCCCGTAACTGTTGGTGTGTGTCTAGATCACTCTAGACCACCACTATGGCGACTTGGTTCACCTCAAGTCGAACTCATTGAGTTATACAGAGTATACCATGTGTAAATTATTCATTATTCACAACGGTTAATGAGAATTCTTTCCATTCTTTCTCTCCTTCTTCTTCTTTTTCCAATTCTCTCTGCAAATGTGTGTATCATTGTTTAGCTGGATCTATTTTGTGCAGGTCAACACATTTACATGGTATCAGAGCCGACGAAGTGCTAAGCAAAAGCTACACCAAATTTTTTTTTGCAAGTACAAAAGATTGAAGACAGCGGAAAGATGGAATTCCAAAAAGAATTCATTCTTACACCTTACAACTATTTTGCATGGAAGGAGAAAATAGCCATACTTCTCCGATCTAGAGGGTTGTACAGGTTAACCATGAATACAGATACAGAGCCGACATCAGCCATAGAAAAATCCAAGTACTTAAATTGCTTGGATGAGGCACTCAGAACAATTTGCAGTCTTATTTCTCTCGATCTCCTTTTTCATATATCTTCCTGTAAGACTCCCAATGAAGCCTGGACCATCTTGGAAGGGTTCTTTGACAAATAGGATGAGATGAGGGGACACATGCTGGAGGTGGAGCTGCTCACATTGGATCCAAAAAGCTTCAAGAATATCCAAGATTTCTTTACAAAATTCAAGGATTTACTATCGCAACTCAAAGCTTGCGGGGTTAATAAATCGAAGGAGGAGAAACAAATGGTTCTCATCATTCTCTCCAAGCTTGGTCCTGAATTCTCAGTATTCGTATCTACATTCCATACTGTTAGATTCGCCTCTGGAGCCACCTGGAAGATGCCTTCTCTTGAGGACTTTATCGAATCCTTGACACAAGAGCAAACCAAGCTCATCGACATGGGCACAATAAAAGGCCCAAGGGCGCATGCACTCACTGTGCATGATGGCAACTACAAATATCAGAAATCTAAAGATAAAGATAAGTGGAAAGCTCATGCACATACGAAGAAGGAAGGGTACACAAAACCCTTCACCGATGCCTTTGGATCCAAAGGAGAAAAGGGAAGAAAAGGGGAGAAATGCATGTACTGTCACAAAGGATTCCATTCGGAATCCACATGCATGCAAAAACAAATAGATCTGATGTCTCAGATACTTCAGCAAAACAACATTGGAGATCGCATCCCCGAGGGTGCAAAGAAGAAGAAGCCAAAAGATCCGAATTCCAAGAAAGGCAATTCTAGCCATGCCTTGATTGCAATCAATTCCTCTCCCGATGCTTGGATCGTAGATTCAGGAGCATCACATCACATGGCTGCCTCAGAAGCAGTCTATTCTTTTTTGGATGCATGCAAAGGTCCTCCTTTTCTGATGGGGGACAACTCTTCTGTCGAAGTCACCGACAAAGGAAGGATTGAACTCACCAATGGAAGCTTCGAGAACGTGCTGCATGTTCCCAAGCTTTCTGCCAACCTTCTCTCCGTGTATCAAATGACGAATTCCGACACTGGAAAGAAAGTCGTATTCACACCAAATTTCGTGGACATATACGACATGCAAACCAACTCTAGGGTTGCTACCGGTGAGGTAAATCATCAGTCTAGATTGTATACATTTTCTGAATGCATTGAACTTGATTCTGCTTTACTGCTTACTCATGCTGATGAAAGTAGTAGGATATGGCACGAAAGGTTTGGACATTTGAATTTCAGATACATGCAACAGCTTAGCAAGCACAGATTAGTTGATGGTCTACCAGACATCCATTTCTCCAAGGGAGTATGTGAGGGATGTGTTCTCGGAAAACACCCTCAAGAGAAATTCGTCAAAGGAAAGTCTCAACGAGCTTCCGCACCTTTAGATTTGATCCACAGTGACCTCATGGGTCCTTTTCCGCATCCATCGATCAACAAAGAGAGGTTTGTTCTCATTTTTGTTGATGATTTCTCACGTTTTACTTGGATCTACTTTCTCAGGCAAAAATCTGAGGTCTTTCAACACCTCAAAGATTTCAAAGCTTTGGTTGAGACACAGTCCAGAAAGAAGATCAAAGTCCTCTGAACTGATAATGGGGGAGAGTATGTGAATCATGAAATTCATAATCTTTTCCATGAGGCAGGGATTCAGTTGCAACATACAGTTCCCTACACTCCGTAGCAAAACGGAGTTGCCGAGCGGAAAAACAGATCTCTAAAGGAGATAGCATCTTGCATGTTGCATGCAAAGTCACTACCACAGAGACTATGGGCCGAAGCACTTAACTGTTCAACATACATCCAAAACAGATCTCCTCATAGATCTGTCAAGGATAAGACCCCCTACGAGGCTTGGAGCGGCCTCAAATCGGAAGTGGCCCACTTTCGCATTTTTGGTTCACATGCATGGGCTCAGATTCCCTCTGAAAAGAGGAAGGCGCTTGATCCACAGAGCACTGAGTGCATTTTTGTTGGATACCTCGACGGTGTGAAGGGATATCGACTTATTGATCTTTCCTCGGACCGACTCATCATTGAGCGTAGTGTCCAATTCGAGGAAAGTGTCTCGCATGTACCTCAACAGTCGCATGCAGACACCTTCACTCTTCCACCTGTCCGAGATGATGAGCATGCACATGCTGACTCTTCTTCAGACGAAAGTTTTGATTCAAAGGACTTAGATGATTCAGATTCAGAGTCAGTACAGTCAGATTCAGAGTCAGAGCATCCAGATGCAGTTGCAGAGCCAGAGCAGAGGCGCAAGTGGGCATAGACTACTCTTCAGGATGCAAGGGATCTCGTTGGTGATCCAGCTGATACTAGGAGGACTTGATCTGATTTCAAGGAGCCTCCTATTGCATTCACTACCACTGAACCATTGCCTTCCAGGCATCTTTTCTTGGTTGAGTCTTCAGATCCATAGTCTTATGGCAAGGCTGCTGAAAATCCCTTTTGGGAATCCGCCATGCAGGAGGAGTACAACTCCCTCCTCGAGAACCAGACTTGGGATCTGGTTCCCCTTCCTTTTGGGAGGAAAATTGTCAGATGCAGATGGGTCTACAGGACCAAGAGCACAGCGGATGGACAGGTCAACAGATACAAAGCCAGGCTTGTCGCCAAAGGCTTTCAGCAGGTTCATGGTATTGACTATGATGAGACCTTCGCTCTAGTAGCGAAGATGGATTCCATACGATTGGCACTTGCCATTGCGACATCCAAGGGATGGGAAGTCCATCAGATGGACATGAAGAATGCATTTCTTCACGGTGATCTCTCTGAGGAGATCTACATGGAGCAGCCCCAGGGATTTATGCAGGACTCATCTTTGGTCTGTCGACTAAAGAAGTCACTTTATGGCCTCAAGCAGGCTCCGAGGGCATGGTATGCCAAGATGGACTCCTACCTGTTGTCACAGAACTTTGTATGTTGTAAATCAGACCCGAATGTATACATGCTCAGGACGACTGATTCACTTCTACTTTTAGTTCTGTATGTCGATGATTTGCTGATCACCGGTTGCTCGATTTCAGCGATAGCTGTAGTCAAGAGGATTCTTCATGACAGGTTTTTGATGACGGACATGGGTCCGCTACACTTCTTCCTTGGACTTGAGATCAGTCAGGATGCATCAGGCATCAAACTGTCTCAAGCGAAGTATGCACGAGATCTCCTTGAGAGATTTCACATGACAGATTGCAAGTCTGCTCCGACTCCTTTTCTATCAGGAGTCAAACTTGAGGATGGCGGGGAGACTCCATTGGTTGACAACACACTGTACAGACAGCTAGTGGGGAGCTTGTTGTATCTCACACACTCCAGACCAGACCTCTCATATGCAGTTGGCGCAGTTTCCAGGTTCATGTAGGAGCCGCATGAGCTACATTGGAAAGCTGCAAAGCGTATCCTTTGATACGTACAGGGCACCATCACCTTTGGGATTCATTATGCAGTAGACTCTACATTATATCTCATTGGGTTTACTGATTCTGACTGGGCTGGCGATAGCATTGATCGCAAGTCCACATCTGGTTACTCACTTAGTCTTGGTTCCGGGCCTATCTGTTGGTCGAGCAAGAAGCAAGTTACCATTGCTCTATCTTCAGCCGAGGCAAAGTACAGAGGGGTAGTTAACATAACCATTCAGGCTATGTGGATACAACATTTTCTCACTGATTTGGGCATTCAGTTTCATCGGTCGATCGTCATCTGGTGTGACAACCAGAGCACTCTGAAGTTCTACAGAGATCCAGTTCAGAGGCAACGGAGGAAGCACATCAAGATCCACATGCACTACATCCGGGACTTAGTACACGAGGGGATCATCGACTTACAGTTCTGTCCTTCAGCAGAACAAACGACATACATTTTCACCAAGACCTTCACTGAGCAGAAATTCGATTCTCTGCGAGGTTGTCTTGGAGTGAAGGACATAGTTGCCTAACAACTGTAGTTCTTTTTTTCTTTTACATACATTGTACCTTGAGGGGGGGTTTTTCCCATGAGGTTTTCCCTCTTTCCTCACTTTATTTTCAGTGTATTTTTTGTACTTGGGTACCTAAGATGGCCTCGTTGTCGGGACCCAACCTTTGTTTTCACCATAGTGATGTTTAGGGGGGGTGTTGGAGTTACTTCACACACACCTAGGATTTCTTTTTCCTAAGGTTTTTATTTGTTTATTAGTCATAATTAGTCATTATCCAATCTCCTATATTTTAGGAGAGAATATTCCACCTGGAGAATATTCTCTTTCAGTTCACACTTCAGTTTGACTAGTTGAGTTGAGTTTAGATGTTGCATTGGGATCATCACCATGCAACATTTGGGATCATCACCATGCTAATTCGACCTTGCCTTGGTATCATCACCAAAGTGGCGCATTAGCCTTGATTCCTTGAGTTAACTCCTCACTACTTTCTGTTCAGTCAGTTAATT
>ML776862.1:259369-276059 GCA_009831015.1 Picea engelmannii | reverse complement strand
TTTTTATATTATATATGTGACGTCCCCCCGTCCCCCATTTCCCAAAAATCCCTAAAATTTGGGGGTACTCCCACACGTTCCCCTTTTGCGTCCCCCCGTCCCCGCGTCTTGGTGGAACATTGCTCTTATATCTGCGGCTGGATATACAAATAGGTTTAATTTCCTTCGAACATTTATATCTATAAAATTATGGGTGCTCCCTGTATCTACTAGAATGATGACAATCTCCTTTTTTATGTGCCCCCTTAGTTTTAATGTTTGCGGTTGTGCTATTCCTGTTATTGCTGCCAAAGATATCTTGGGCATGGCCTCTTCCGACTCTATACTGGGGGCATCACTTTCCTCTTTACTTTCGTTATTTAAGTCACTGTCAGATGTGTCTGATTCTTTCTCTGCTTCACAAGTATACCAATTTTTATTGTTGCATTTGTGCCCTATCGACCTATTGTCTGCACAATATCGACATTTGTTTTCCCATTTCTTATTTGGGTCTTGATGTTCGCCTTCACCTTCCCTTAAATGAGGTGGTACATACTTGTTAGACCTGTCTGCAGAGTATTTCTTTTTTCTGTCATCTGAATATTTATTTAACTTTTCTGGACTTGTGAATGATGGCTTATTTAACTTGTTTTTTTGTTGAATTAGCTTTGTTGCGTGTTTAGCATCCTCGATTCCATAGTTTAATTTCACTATGGATGTAGTCCTTCAACCCACAAATATACATTTTTAAAAATTGTTCATCAGTGAATCCACTCTGCCTTGTTGCCAACACCTCCCATTCATGTGTATAGTCGTTTATGCTTCCCTTCTGTTTAAGATGCATGGACTTGTTATATAGGTCATCATCCTCTTCGTCATGGAATCTTTTTAGTAGGGCGGCTGTGAAGTTTTGCCAATGGAAGGAACGAGCTTCACATTTTCTGGACCACCATAGGTACTAGTCATAAGCTTCTCCTTCTAAACTATTGGAGGCTTTTATTACTTTTTCTCATTCGCCTAGCGGGGGGTTTGATTCGAAAATTCTGTCCATTTTATTGATCTAGCCAACATCTCCTCTATGGACCTTGCCGTCATATTTCGATAACTCTTTTTTAAACTTCTGGGAATCTTTATCTTGAAAGTTGTGTGTGTTTCTTGAAAAATTTATATATAGTATTTCCTGGTGACCTTGATCCTCTAATTTTTGCGATCCCGAACTATCTGGTGGTCTTCGAAAGGCTAAGGGTTCTGCGTATAATGTTAATTGATCAATTCTCGCAATCTGTTCATTAAGCATCCTTGTACTCTCGTCCTTGTCGTTACCCCTCATTCTTAAATAACTATTCCATCACTCTTTTGACGTGTTTATTAACGTGTCAATTCTGTCTTCTTTTTGTAATAATTTATCGATTTTTTCCAATAGTGTTTTTTGTACTTAGCCAAATTCCTCCCGACTCTTCTCCACCTTACCGAGACGATATTTAATGCTGTTGACTTCGCTTTTACAGTTAATGTATTCCTGTGTCACCTCGTTCTTTTTCCTACTTCCTTCCATATTTTATTTTAAATTATAATCCCCCAAAAAATGAATTTAGGATAAGATGAAATAAGTGACTTCATAATATGTTGATAAAGTGACTTTATAAGATAAGTAACTTTAATAGAAATTTAAAAATGACTTAATAAAATATAAAATGAGATATTAAGGGGTAGATTTTTTTTTTTAGAAAGGTTACAAGTAGGTAATTATAATAATGTTAGTGAGTTGAACTGCACGGATAAGGGACAGGACAAAACAGTACGAACATGACATAACAGTATGGTGGCGGATTTGTACGGACACGACGGAACAATACAACTGTGGATTTGACAAGACAAAACATAACGGGTTGTACGATTGGTGGTTGTATGAAAAAAAAGCTGTGGTACGACAAGAATAGGGTGCCACAGGATAGAACAATAAATTCGTACCGCGGACTGTACGGATGCAACAGACATAGTGTACGGATGTGGCGGTTGTGCTGATACGGATCGCTATGCACTGTCATTGTATGGATAGGTACAATTTTTAACCTGTCTCTGATACCACTGTAGCATATAAGCTTGTATTTAATGTAGACAGATATTCTGAATAATTATATTGATAAATAAAAATAAATAACCACTGTAGCATATAAGCCTGTATTTAATGTAGACAGATACTCTGAATAATTATATTGATAAATAAAAATAAATAAGATGATTACAGTTACCCTCATGATGGTTTACTATATAGCATTGATTGGTCACGAGGTGAGGAGGTACTTGCCTCTTGATTTATTTTAATTAATTAATTATTATTATTATTATTATTATTATTATGTTCGTAACCACTATTAACAAAGTTATCGACTTAACGAGAACTATGACCTCAAAACAAGAAATCTGGTGTAAAAAACCCCTATTTTTGTGTCAAAAACACCAAAATCATTCCCCATTTCAAAAAATGGTGCTACCGGTAGCACCCCTTTTTTGCAGGGTGGTTAAAATTGCAACTTGCTTGAAATCATTGCCTTAACAACCAATATCGTTAAAATTGCATTGCAGAAAATTGACCCTCAAATCGAAAAGTGATGCCACTGGTAGCACCCTTATTTTTGGAGTTAACATTGCAACTTGATTGAAACAGTAGCCCGATCATTGGTACTATCACTAACAAAGAACTTCAAATTAGCTTGTAAATTGAAAAACGGTATTTTATTTATTAATCAATTTTATTTTATTTTTTAAATTTACATTAAAAACAAATAAATTGAAAAAATAAACTCCACATACATGTTTATTTTTTTCTTTAAAGCAAAAAAAATACATTTTTCTATTTATTTTTTTTTAAAGAAAAAAATACGTTTTTAGAAAAAAAACACATTTTTCTATAAAAACAGTTTTTAAAATGAAAAACCCTTTATTTCAAATCAAAAATTGCCTTATTTAATGAAAATACACATTTCTTTAAATGAAAAACCTTTTATTTCAAATCAAAAATTGCCTTATTTAATGAAAATACACATTTCTTTAAATGAAAAACACAGTTTTTTTAAATGAAAAACACCCATTTTTAATTAAAAAAAGCACAATTATTTTTTGAAAAAAAAAAAAAACAATAACACAAAACACAAAACACAAAAAATAAAATTTTAAATTAATTAAAAAAAACATCAAATAGAAATGGAAAAACAAAAATTTAAAAGAGAATTAATAAAACACAAAAAAAATAAAAATTGAAAATCAAACTTAAAATGGAAAAACTAAAAATTTAAAAACAAAAAATAAAAAAAACACGCATCAAATTAAAAAAAATTAAAGAAAAGCACACCCCTTATACACTTATTTTTTTTTTAATTTTATTTATTTATTTCATGAACATTTTTTTTCTTTGATGCCGGTTTTTTAATTTGATACGTGTTTTTTAAGTTTTATTTTAATTTTTTTTTAAGTTTGTTTTTTAATTTTCTTGTGTTTTATTAATTTTCCGTTTTTAAAATTTTGCTTTTCCATTTCTATTTGATCTTTTTTTTTGAAAAAATAGTTTAAAACGTTTGTTTTTAATGTTTTGTGTTATTGTTTTGTTTTTATTTGATTTTTAAACCTTTTAAAAAAAATAATTACTTTTTTTTTTGGTGTTTTTCATTTAAAAAACTGTGTTTTTCATTTAAAAGAATGTGTATTTTTATTAAATAAGACAATTTTTCATTTAAGAAAAGGGGGGTTTTATTAAAAATACTGTTTTTTTTATAGAAAAATGTGTTTTTTTCTTTAAAAACAAATTAAATAGAAATAAGTGTTTTTGTTCGAAAGAAAAAAAGAAACATGTATGTGGAGTTTCTTTTTTCAATTTATTTGTTTTTAATGTAAATTTAAAAAATAAA
Source organism: Picea engelmannii (assembly GCA_009831015.1). Lineage (NCBI taxonomy): Eukaryota > Viridiplantae > Streptophyta > Pinopsida > Pinales > Pinaceae > Picea > Picea engelmannii. The sequence continues at coordinate 272,175 of ML776862.1, read as the reverse complement.
ATACCACTTTTCAATTTACAAGCTAATTTGAAGTTCTTTGCTCGTGACAGTACCGGTGATCGTGGCTACTATTTCAATTAAGTTGCAATTTTAACTCCAAAAATAAGAAGGGTGCTACGGGTAGCATCACTTTTTGATTTGAGGGTCAATTTTCAGTAGTGCAATTTTAACGGTATTGGTTGTCAAGACAATGATTTCAAACGAGTCACAATTTTAACCACCCTGCAAAAAATGGGTGCTACTGGTAGCACCATTTTTTGAAATGGAGGTAAAAAATGTGACCTCTAGAAAACGAGAACTCTGGAGGGTTCTCATTAAGTTGGTAACTTTGTTTACCTTCTTCCAACTTCAACTAGGCTTACATGTGTCTTAGAGGCTTGTGATCAATATGAAAAATTGTCTCCTTGCTTGTTATGTAGAGTTGCAAGTGCTCGATTGCTTGTACAATTTGATATATCTTGTTGTCATAGGTTGGTTACTTGACTATTATATTTGAAACTGTCTTTGAAGGGAGTATTATCGATTATTCTTGTTGAGTGACCATTGCTTGCACGGTGCAATCCATTCTATTTTCTTCCGTGTTAAAGGGAAGTGTATCATTCAACAATGCCAACATAGATGCATGCAAATATTTTTCTTTAGGTTGTTGAATGATTATTGAATCTTCATGAGATGAAGTCTACATTCCCCTTTATCAAAGCATTTAAGGGTAAAGCAATGTCAGAGCAGTATGAGATAAGTGTACATAAGTGGTTGGTCATCTCCATATTGCTTCTTAACTCGATGAGTTAGATCAAAATTAGTTGTTGAGATTCAACAAGAAGATCCTAGTGAAAATTATGCACCTGTACTAGGATGGAGCCTCAGGCTATTTTTAGGTGGAAGTCTAGTTTTAGATGATGAGCAAATTCTATTTATAGATGATGTCTATTTATAGATGGTGACCAAATTCTATTTATAGATGTATGTCGACTATTATTATCCCTTAATAATAGTTGGACAATAAATATTAATCTATTCTCAATGAGCACTTGGAAATAGTTAACTGAAGTGGCAAATCAGTTAGCTATAGGAAATTCGAGTTCAAAGGTTGACTGGTGGGACATGCAAGTCGAATTAGTTGTAACTGAGTGATTCGAAGTTGTAACAGAGTTGGATGTGTAGTTATGTGAGTTGTGAAGTAGTTTAACTCAATTAAGTGAGTTAAGCTCAGTTGTACTAGTTGTAACTGAACTTACACTAGTGAGAGATCAATGAATTAATTATTAATTAATTCATAATCAGTGGTCTCACATGCAACTGAAGGTTTACCACTGTTAATTACATGCATGTCAGATCCAGTGGAGACCCAGTTGAGATAACAGGTGAAAGGGACAGTTTGACTATCAGTTGTGACATTAGTGAGTGCACTCATGCAACCACACACATATTGGATGTGCCCATGAGGATTGCGCAGCCTAGGCAAGAGGGTTTTATTCATTGCAAGGATTTCCATTAGCAGGGATTGCGCAGAGGAGGCAGGCTGTCTGGAGGTAGTAAATTGGCACATGCATTTGCCAATTTTTGTATGATAGTGTGAGACGATTGTATATTGTACTGAGAGCTCTTGGATTAGAGTTTTGTATGAGATTGTTTCATGATCCATGATATATACATAATATATGATAGTGGGGTTTTTAGCTTTATGCTTTCTCGATAAAACATCTGTGTTATGTGTGATTGATCTTTCTTCTTGATATTGCAATTGGCGATCGTGTTTTAAATTCCGTAAGAATATTTGTAGAAGCGATTCTGTATTTAATAGTGGCATATAATTGTTAGATCAGGAGAATCCAGGCAATACATAATTTGTATTAAAATTTCTACATTAGTGACTTGACAATAACTAGGTCATTGTATAGTTCGTATTCATCAACTATATCATTGATGTGTTCTATTGATCTCTTAGAAAATTAACTCATTTTGATGTTTTCCTAGATCTTTTCTTCATCAACTTTGCTAATACAACCTTGACTTGCAACAAATGTTCGTTGCATGTCCTATAGATGAGTATATCAATAAGTTACACAATTGCAAAGTTGTTTGAGTACAATCTAAGGACCTTGTTTATTAACCTTTGGATGTTGCAGACTATTAGAGTTTGAATAACATCACCATCTACACGTAGAATGTTGTCTTGTTTTTAGGGCGCCCTTCCAAGAGTGTTCCAAGAGAGGATATGCGCTAAGAACTCTTGATTTAGGTATTAATACTGGATGTGCACTTTAGTCCCATTGATCAATCTTTGGTCAATAGTGGACACTAATATAACTGTGTCTTTTTTGACACACACTTGGTGGTGTCTAGACTTTATGTTAAACTTAGTAAAGTGCTCCTCTTGCAAAGTTGGTTGACTAGACCGAGGGATATTAATACTTGTTCTTTATGGTAGTCTTGTTTAGTGCTATATGTTTGAATCATTTTCATGACCTTTCCTTCTTCAAAACAACTGCAACTTTTAATCGATATAGAAAGGCACTTGGTTCGGTATGTCCCTTGCATATCAACTCTTGCAATTTCCTTTTTTTGACAAAATACTTCCCATTATCACTACGGGGCAAACGTGCCCTTCCCTATTTTGGGAGTATTGGAATGGAATGTAATTGACTTACAACACTCTAGAAACAAACTTCTATAAATCTAAATAGGAACAATTAAGCACTAAATATGCAAAGTTTGCTGATTTATATTGGATGTAAGGGTGTAAATAGGAAAGAATGCATTGATATGCAAAAATTGTAAGTTTGGAGATACATAAAATTAAAGTTGTGTAGAAGTAATTGGTACTCTGAGACAAAATACATAAACATTGAGGCTTGAAATATACGAGTAGACAACAATCATAATTGGATTCCCCATTGATTTTTTTTTAGTTAGTGCCCAATCAACTCGTAGTAGGGTTTTCTTAAATTCCAAACAATGAAAATTCATGTTTTGAGAAGTGAAATGATGTAGGAAAGGAAAGGGAGGCTTTTTGGAAGGGGTATGTTTAAGGTTTAGGTAGGTTATAATTTTTTTTCTAGTCCTTGTTTTATTTTTTGGGTTTTTTTCCCTAGGTGTTGTCAATAGGCTAACATGTCTCCTTAGAAGGAACTCAGTTGAGTCTCGGTTTGACTTAACTGAGTCAACGCAAGTTAACAATTGACTTAGACCAATTTTATAAGAAATCATGTTATGTCGCCGAGTCGGTATGACTCTTTTGGTTCTTATAACCATGCCCTCAACAACTATTGTGAAAGTTCTACATTAATGCCTAGCTTTTGGTTGTCTTCTGGAGAATGACCTGGAAAAGGAGAGCTAGGTTGACTATCATGGCAAAAGCCGAGTGCTCCTTGTCAAAACTCTCCTAACATCCAAGGTTGCCGATTCCCTAGTGGAGGTGGGAAACCTAGTTATTCACATTTGTTTGCAAGATTTGACTCGAGAACTAGTTGCACCCTTATTTTGGGTATTGGAGTAGGTGAATTCATGATATATTTGGGCAAAATCTCACAATTGTTTGAAAATGGGCGCACAACTTCATTGGTCTCATAAGCTTATTATCTATAGTTGGAGTGTCTAGTAAGTGCTTGGTACTTATACTAGTCAAAATATGTCGAAAGAAATATGTAATCAATCTTCGTGGATTTAGATCAGGAGTCCCATAGGCCTTGTTGTCCAAAAGTAATTGTCTCTTAAAGATAGAGAGCTAAACACCTTTGGCAAGGGTAATTTTTTTTAGTAAGGGACCACCATAATCGCTATATAGGGAATTGAATCTCTTGCGAACCTCATAATAAGTGGGGGATATGAAGATGAAATGCTCCTCTTCTTCATCCTTCTACAAAGAATAAAGTAGACAAGTCTTGTCCATATTTGTGACATGGTGATTAATTTTAATTGACAATGGTTTAGGCTAAACCCTCAATTGATTGAGTCAGATCCTAAGGTTGTGTGACGAACACTGTGGAAGATAATGTGGATGAACTATGACACTGCATCCTTTTGAAATAAATTCTCAATGTAGAAGGGCATCTTGGAACAAAGAGGTTGAGGGGGGAGAGCCAAATAAATTGGATGAATTGTCGATAGTTGTCTTCTTTGATCACCTTATTAATCTCTCCTTTTAGGGGTATGAGGTGTTAGGGGGCATTCAAGAAGTCTCTGTATGGAGGGATACACTCCATAGAATTGTTGATAGACTTAAGAAGCAAATAAGCTTCAACAAACCAACACCATCTTTACCCTAGGACTTGAGAGGCCCATGGAAGTGATCTCCTTTGGGGAACATAGGGCTAAATACATGTACCTCTCCCTTCTTAAGGAAGAGTCGCCTAAATATTGAATCCTGTGAAGAATATAAATAAGGTTGAATATGCTCCCAAGTCAAAGGTTATGGGTTCCAAATTTGGCATAGACTATGTTTTGTAGACCATTTGTTTTTATGATAATGGTTTGGGCTATCTCCACTTATGGTAAATCAACAAGCCAAAAACAGGGGCTCCAAACCTCAAATGCATAGAGAACAGTTTGTTTGATAATAATGTACAAGAGATGCATCTTCGAATGAACATCATCTTGAAAGTTTGTTTGGAAGTGTTGGTGCACAAGCATAAATAAGGATGCATATCTCTTACTAGGTCCCGATTGGGATAAATGTAGAATAGGAAAATTGAATCCTCCAAGTAAATATAGGCTGTGGAAATCTCAACCAACTCACCCTTCAAGAACTTGAACTTGGAGAGAGCGACTTGAGGAGTGTTAACAACCATAACTGTAGTCTTGTTGATGTTAACCACAAGTTGTTGATGGTCACATGAGTAATTTATGGCTTTCGGTTGTATTTGTGAGTTCTCAGGAGGGCTTTCTAGGAGGGCCATGCCATCAATTAGGAGAAAAATGTTATCAATCCATGGTGTAGGGTACAACCATCATTTGCATGTGTTTTTTTCTTGAGGAACTCCTCAAGCTGATCAATGTAGATCCCAAATAAAGTTGGTCAGAGGGGGCACTCATGTTTAAGTCTTGTGGTGCTCTAGATAGATCCAAAAAAACTATGAGACAATTGAGATTTTCCCACTATTGTTTCATTGAACCTCATAATAGTGATAATGAAGGACTCAAAGATTCCCATACCATGCGGTCTTTGGATCAGAGGGTGTTTAGGCATAGAATCGAAAGCCTTTGAAAAGTCCACAAAACAACAAAAGACCTTAGAGGATTGTTGCCTAATTTTTTCAATGATACCTTGACAAGTGAGGATGTGAACAATAGTCTAGTAGTCTCTTCTAAAGCTTGCTTGGCTATAAATTTACCCCATTTCGTTTGCTTAGAAAGAAACATGTCCAAGACCATCGCATAGATCTCTTCAAAACTCTGCTAGATCATAATAGTCTTGTAATTATTTGGGTTTGAGTTATGGCCTAGCTTATAATATGTTGCGATGAAGGAGGAAAATTCAAGCAAACAACATCATTGGAGAGATCAACATTAGGAACAACAAAAGAGTCCACACCATACTTGTGGAACTCAACTTGAAGCCCTTCACCATCTGCGAATTTGCTAGTGCTAAGTTTTCAGATAGCTCTCCTAATATCTCTAGGGATATATATGTGACAAGAGGCTAGAAGATGGGAGACAAGCAAAGTGGACTAATTCGACACGTTGTAAATTGAGGTGGCTTGTGAGACCTAAGATTGGGTGTCAATATCCATGGGGGGTGGCTATCCTTATGTTACACCAAAAGGTCTTAGGGGAGGTGCAAAGTGACACCAGAGGCTCACACCTTCTCAAGAGGAAATCCTGTTTCTTATGCTAGAGGAGTTGTTGATAGTATCTATGTACATCCAGAATATAGGATGGGTCATGGTAGAGAGTAAAGTGAAGTTTATTGTGCATAACTGATCATAGAGTTCATAACTTCGACATAATTTATCACATAGTTGATCACCTTGGAAATCTCCTATGGGCTAGCAAAATATGATTCATCACAACAAATTATCTTGTCATTTTTAATGTGAACTCCACATGTTTGGCTTTTGCCTACAAGCCATCATCTAGTATCACTTGCTTCGCCACTTTTGCATGCATTGTCTTTGACTCCACCTAACATGAACATTGCTATTCATTGTGCAATATAAGCACCACAATCTCGTGTTGAGGAAGAATGAAAAATGTTGCATACTAAATATTGAAAGGCTTTAGGATCTCTTCTTCGCATGTGCCATATTAATTGCAAATGAGGTGTAGTGTTTGCAATTGAACATGGGTATGTTCTTACCATTTGCAATAACTTACGAGATTGAGGATACCTTGGTAATGTGCTTTCACATGTTTTAAGTGCATTCACACAATTGGGGGTCTAAAACATGTATTATATATCTACTTTGAATTAGTAGATATATATCTACTAAATCTACCTATTATATATCTACTAAATCTGAGGTACTAGCAGGAAGATCTTGTAGATATGAGGACTAATAGGCAGATTTAGTGCAGATCTAAGTGTCCAACAAGCAAATTTGGGCAGAGGGTTTTTTTAGGGCTAGAGTTGCCAGGTTTGCTGTAATTTGTATTTTTCTTCAGTGGGCCATTTTCCTAGCAAGGGAGCCCTTGTAAGCTTGGAGTCATTATAAATGAAAAGCTGATTTTGGTTTCCATATTTTGCTTCTACTATTTTTATTTCCAACTAGTATATTTTATTCTGTGCGCTATAATTTATTTATCAACAAGGAAAAACACGAGGTTGGAATTTATCTAGGTGCTGAGGATAGTGAGATTTTTCAACATGGTATTAGAGTGTGTTGAAAATTAACACTTTTAGCTATGATGGTTTTAATATTCTCATATAGAGTCAATTTTCTCATATATTTAACCTGAGCATGTGCTATTTGTATTTGCACAATGGATAATATCACATATTGCTTCAATCCTGTTTGCAACTTTGTGGGTTGAGCCTGTAACGACTTGACGCAGGGCCAATCCACATAGTAACAAGAAACTTTGCATGTTGTTATGGGGTTCAACACCTCACAACTATTTGTAGATGCCTTTGTCAAAGGGAATGCATCCCAAATTATGTTGTGGGTTGCAAGGGACATCCCCAAAGAGTCATCTTGCACTTAGATGCAAGTTAGATGCACCTAGTTGTGTGTCTGAGGAGGGGTGCATGCACTTCGACTATAGAGATAAATACCTATTATCTTTGACCAGTACATACAACTCAACTTTCTGTTTATTCTAAAGACAAATTTTGTTTTTCACTTCCATTATTTGATTTTTATGTAAACTTGAATAAAATTCCTTTGACTAAGTGCGGAGGACTAATCACCTATAAGAGGTGGGTACTTTCATACACTTTTATATAGGGGCATTTGACCACCAACCTTGCCTTAATGATCATGATGTCTTTTGCTAATCAATGCCCCTCTTGCAGGGTGCGCTGTTGTACGAGGGGAAAACATGTCTCTCTTTTGAGGTTTCGAACCTTGGTGAGGGAAATAACATATCCCCAATGACCCAATTTGCCTCTCTTGACATTATTTGATTTTTATGGTTTCCCATATAGAAAAAATTAAATTTGTAGAAAAGAAATAATACCTCTACGTAAAAGTTGATTTTGATTCTCAATACACCTTCCACCATTTTCTATATTATAGGCTTATAATATTCTCATTCTTTTCACACAAGCTTATTGGACATATGCATCTCTACAAACATTTTAGGCAATTGCAACTTTTGCGTCTATCTTAAAAATCGTTTGCAACACTGTATTTTTTCATTGTGTATCTTTTTACGGGCAATGTGCTCTCTTGCAGGATTTTCAATTATGTAGGCTGATAATATCTCATGCTAGCCATGTCTAGGCTGTGCATTAACTTCACAAATGATATTTGGGCCATCTTCAAACATCTTAGATTCATTCTCTGCTAGTTGTCATGTACTGCATGTCTGTGCAAATTTGAAATAATAATACCAAAGTCCTTGTATTGCTATAAAATTTGTGTTGTTTCCTGACTATATTTAAATCTTTATCAAAATTTGACTTTGTGGGTTTGATTATGTCGGAGATAATGGTCATATTTAGAACTTAGAACTTAGTTGAATAATAAATGCTTACTAATCAAGTGATGTACTATTAGGGCATTTCATATAGTCATTAATGAAGTGGTTAATAGTTAGGTATTTGGGAGTTACGTAACATACTCCTCTCTCCTAATGAGCCATGGCATTATCTAATGAATGAAAGAATCCACTCTTTCTCACTCTAAGTGTATCCTTGTTCATGCTTGTGTGTGTATTTCTCACATGGTATTAGAGCCACAGTGAAAAGTAGAAGTCGAGGAAGCAGGTGAAGGAGTCTAGGGATTGTTATGACCAATGAATACATCAGGGCACTACTCATAGACATTGGACAAAAGATTTAAAAAGAAAGAAAAGGAAGGGACCAACCACGATTTCAAATCAAATTTTGATATGAGAATCCCGAGCCTGTGATCTTTGTTGACGTGTCAAGGATTGTGGAAGTGTAGTTAGAGAAACAAAAAGGATCACGGGAATGCCATAAAAGTGATAACCATGGATTTCCATCAAAGAGGGTCGTGTCATAAATTTGTCCACTGGGTCTGTGTATAGAGAGCTAGCATTTTAATTTCAAGTAGCTGAGTAGCCTTCCTAGGAGGATTTGATTAGTCGTCGGTTTAGATAGCTGCGAAACATAGAGAGATTGGAAAGGTAAGTTGCTGTAGTGTGAATGACTGCCAGACAAAAGGATGCCCTCATTGTAGTGAGTTGCTTCCACACAAAGGAAAGCCGTTGTTTTTATGGAATTTACCCATCAGATAGAAAGGCCAATGGCTAAGAGAGGGAGTCACTGTGTGACCTCAAAGCCGTCAGAGTTTTTTTTTAAATGAAGTCTCCATTTGTGAAGAGTTTAAAAGTGGAGGAGCTACCTTGTAATCAAACTACCACAATAAGCACGACCATTCTTTGATACCCATCGTCCATATTGAATTTGTGAAAGATAGTGACACAAACGCCACATGAGAGCAGACTTGTATGCTAGCATGGGATTGTGGGATTCGAAGAAGTGAGGACGAAGTTGAAATTCTAAAGGTGTTGTTACGAGAAAGCTGCTAGGTGAGGGTATTGATTTTTTTAATTGCCAAGTTGCTAAATATAGAGAAACGAAGTGGTTGTGTGCCAATTGACATTATTTTTTTTTGAAGTTTAGACTTTGTTACTGTTATTAAGATTGGGACACAATCAGGAGATTCAAAATTGTTTGGTAGAGTTGTAGCAGTGAATTCAAATTTGTGTGGTGTATTTAAACTCTAGAAAGATGGCCAGTTTATCTCATATGATGTGTTGATGTTTTGGTAGCTACGGGAGGATCTTTCCCTCCTAGATGACCTTTCTTAGATGCGGAGAAGATTCCAGAAGCAAGAGATCCATTGAACATATGTTGAAATACCCTAGAAGAGAAGTCGGCCCAGAAGAATAAAGTATAATGAAAAGACACCTTCCCAGAAGGACAAGAAGGACAAGAAGACTATAAGGACAAGAAGGACAAGAAGACTATAAATAGAAGACGCCTTGGATCATTTGTTCACTCACTCACACTCTCCGAGCTACACAAAGCAAGGCGCAAGTTTGGAGAAGTTGACGCAGTAGCTGCAACTACACAGTTTATTATTGCTCAGTCTTTTGGTATCTCTCTCTTGTGCGCTACTCCTTGAGGAGGTGCGCTACCTTTGTATGGTGTTGCTGCTGCAGCTGGGGTGGTATTTCTGGTTAAGCTAGCACTTGTGCTAGGGTTTATCTGATTGGACTTGCTTTGTGAACGAAATGAAGATTTTCTAGGTCCTAACAAGCTGCCAACTAGGACTGTCTTTGACCTCAAGTTGGCTCTAAGTTTCAACTGTCAAACAAGGGTTTGCTGTTGTTTTATAACAACAAACTGTTCAATAACTTCTTTGTTGTTTTGTTACGGTTACATAGGCCATATAGGTTCTCTAGCATGTAGTTTTTGTCACAAGATGTTAGCACATGCATACCATAAACTATGTTACACACATAAAGATCTTTTAGAGCTGAAATAATGCCGTTCTAAACACTAGCATACATGAAAATGAACACAGGTATTTTTGGTCAACATGACCCTAGATAAACCCCCCCCGAGGAAAACTAGTTTGGAATATGAGTGTATATATGTGGAGAAAAGAAGGTGGAATACAACAAGTACAATAAACAGATGAACCTGATACAATAACAACTTGAACCAAGCTGAAACACAAGTTCAAGTGGTAGAGATGTGCCCTAGGATAGTGCACCCTCCTCACAAGTTGCCAAGACCATTGAACTGAAGCGCTCTGCCAACTGGAAGCTCTGATGGAGAAACCCTCCCACATTTCTCTGAATCTGTGCTGTAGCTCTCCACTGAAACTGGCCTCATTGCAATCTGAGCACCGTAAGTCCTCCCTGTTGTCAGTGCGCCCTCCTCCAAGCAAGAACAAGCTCCACAAATAAATGAAGGACTAAGCTTCCTGGCTACCTTCATGAATGGGGGCGCCCAAGCTTTCCTCACTCAATGCCTCCAACCTCATCCTCATGCTCCTCTCCCAACTCTCTTGGTGAACATAACAAGGAATAATGAGCCTCTCCTTTGCCCTTGCGCCCTCCTTAAGGAAGCATAAGGAAACCTCAAGTATGTGTGGATGAGATCATCTCATCTCATCTCATCCCTAATCAATGGTTGATATCATCTCAAACGAATCTCAACTCAAAACCCACTTTACTTAATTTTCCATAGTTTAACTTTATGTCCCTCAATTCACCCACAAAGTACATTAATAGTCATTTTAGGCTTAAATGACCAAATTTCACTTTTGACTTAAATCTCCTAAGTCAAAGTGAAATTAGACATAAAGTACATGGTACATGGTACAAAGTACTTCTCACATGTGTTTAGAAGCTCACAAACACAAGGGGACCACTTTCCAAGGTACCCAAATCTCAACACTCCCTCTTACCGAGGAAAGTGCCCTTCACCCCCAATCTCATCCGTGCAGTGGACATGTGATCTAGGTGGATCATCTCAAAATTTGATAGAGTTAAAGTATTCAAAATGCAAAGTAAAGCTTACAAAGTGGAAGAGCTCGTCAACAACTTTTCGGTGACATTCGTTTTAGGAAAAATGACCTCCAGGTGACAAAGATATGAGCAAGGGAAGTTTCGTCAAAAATGGTTATAAATGGGTTAAAATGGTCAAAAATATGGTTAGAAATGGTTTGGAAAAAAAAGGGGTGGTCAAGAGCCTAGCCCTTGACCTTGCCAACACCGAGGCACCCTTGGTATTAAAACCATATCATAAATCCAAATGTGATATATATTAAAACCATATCATAAATCAAAATGTGATAAGTATTAAAACCCAAATCGTGGCCATATATTAAAACCATTCAAATGTGATATAACACAAATCGCGCGCATATATTAAACCATATCATAAGTCAAAATATGATATAACACAAATCACGCCCATATATATCATGTGATATGTATTAAAACATAAATCACGCGCAACCCTACAATATATCAAATGTTATAACAAATATATGTGTATGGAGGAGAAGCCCGCGGGTTTGACCCCGGGACTTCTGCCCCCATAACAACTACAACTACCAATGCGCCACCGCCATGGGACGTGGCAAGGAATGGCACAAAAACCTTAAAAGTTGCTGAGATTCGGGGGATTTCAGAGGGCGCCTGGCCCATAGCTCACGCCTCCCCCCAAAACCATTGTTTTTTATTATTTAAATGGGGCATGGGCAGGAATCCAGAGGAGGAGAAGGAGTTGTGATGCAGGCAGAGACAGGCACGCAGATCGAGGTGATGTTGCACAGTGACCAAAGTGAATTTGCATGCAGATTGAGGTGGTATTTGCACGTAGTTTGAGGTGGTACAGAATTGGCACGCATCCTGAGGCCGTACGGACTGTACAATCAGGGTAGATTTGGGAATTGTGCCAAAAAGGGCATTCGGAGTCCAGTTTCTGAAATATATTGAGTTTATACTCAAAAGTCTCGATTTTTCGCAAGGATTCCAGATCTAGCTTCAGTTTTTGCATTCAGGCATCCAGACAAAAAAATGCTCATAAAACCTTCCGGATACACAGAAAGGTATCCATGTTTATACTTAAAAGTCTCATAATTTCATCTTGTAGCTGTTGTTGAGGTCTGTTATTGTATATGACAGACATAAATCAAAAGTCACTTTGTAAGCATTTGAATATTTAATCTATCGGCCTTCCCATTTGGAAAGTGGCCCGGAGAGGTAGCCAGGAAGTCTGGTGAACCCCGTTACCAATTCTTGTTCATAGATGGTTTGCTTACATGTTTATGTGCTCATGTGCTTGATGAATGTTCTTTAATTTTGCATTCATAAAGATGGTTAACAATTAAAAAATTCACATGCAAGTAATGGTTAAAGATCAAGTTAAAATTTCAGATCAAGTTGTTATCAGAGCAAGGTTAACCATTTGTTTTGTAAGTTGATGTTAACAAGATCCAAGCTTCAGCGTGGTGAAGGAGAGCTTGAAGAGTTCGATCAAGAGATTGGATCAAGAAGAGGAAGGATGTCTTTACTAAAAGGAGAAGAAGCAACTTCTTCTATCCCTTCTGAAGGGGAATTTCTGAAAGCTTTCATGAGAATGCAAACGATGGTAGAGGAGCTCTATCAAGATCGAAAGAAAGGTGAACAAGGTGGACCATCTCATACAGAAGATAAGA